>CALSBV010010127.1:1149141-1165777 GCA_943590825.1 Bovichtus diacanthus
ACAAGTGAGAAAAGTAACGGAAGCTAACCTGATTTTATTCCGTACATCTACACAGATTGATGTACATGGTCATTTCCCATGGCCTTTAACATTCTTACAGGGTATCTGTAGGGCTTTTCTGAAAAAGATTAAAAACACAGATTGTATACATAAACTGCAATTTATTAGCCATGACAAGAAAAAAACATTGTATAATTTCTTCTGTGGCTTTGTAGGGAGAATTCCACAGTTTGTGAGTACAAGTACATGAATTATTACAGGGATAGTCAGCAGAAGTGTTTATAATGTGATATTAAATTATCGTTGCTAGTGGTCCCAGTAATGTTTGTTCCTAAAATGTACTGAAGTAGCACATCATATGACACGGTTGAGCTACGTTTGAGGGAAATAATTGAAGACTGATTTTAATTTAATAAATTCAACAAGCAATTTTTTAAGAATTTGTTGTTTTGGATAACTCGCATATTTCAGTGACATGCCAACGCTCGATGGACGGGCAATGGTTTGCGCTACTTTGTTAAATGGACTAGACCGAGGTTGCATCACATGACATGATGGCAATTGTGAACATGCCAGCCGTTTGGAAGCAAGACCTGGGATCTTTACTTATGTGTTCGGGAGCTGCATTTATTCATAGACGCATTTCTTCTACTTTGAAACACATATACAGGAAACTGCGGAAACACTGTCGCGCTGATTCATTTTGAAAGAGGCTGGCCTATGGGGAAACACAGACTGGAGCGACCAATGGTGTAACTTCATCACTCAGTCAGTGACTCAGCCAGTGACAGACTTTGGCGTTTATAGAGCGTTGTGCTGCGGTCCAGCCAAGAAAAAACCCCTGATGTTTTCTAGGATTGCGCTCAAGGCTTTAAAATGTATTATAGCCTGCGTCGTGAACTGGAGTCGTAGGGGTTTGAAAGAAACAGCCATTCAGGAGGCTGTAGGTCTAATGAAAGACCCTATTACAGTAAGTTGAATCATGGGAAATGTAGAATCCAGTGTTTTTGGAGTCCGACCCATTGGAGGGACTAAAAGTCCGGATATCTCGGCCTCTGCTGCATCGATTCTGACCGTTCTTTTTTAAAATCTGGCCCTTATGAGTGCCCAAACTTCGTGGAAGTGCAACACCAAATCGCTGAAGTACTCTTTTAAATTGCATTTTTTATTTCTGGTGTAGACCTGCCCTTTTGTCTAAATCAATTATCCTGTGTCCTCCCTTTGCAGGAAAGTATGAGCACCCAAAGAGGAAAAAGAATCGGCACATTGTTCGCTATCCATCTGTGACGTAGAGCACAAAAAAGTCGAGCACACCTGCTGGTGTCATTCAGTTTCCAGTTCAATTTCCAGTACTTTCAAGTAAATCTTTCACAAGACATACGTTGTGATTTTGTATGCTCTGATGGCTCAATATTGCAATATTTTCAAGGCAGACACATAGCAAAAATAGAGGGAGGCGAATCAAAAGAGGCATAACATATCGGATGAATAGAGAGAATAGGGAGACGGAGCGAGAGAGGATGCTGTCATGATCCACACAGTGTAATTTCCCTTAGTTTTACTGCACCGAACAGAGTTTCTTGAAAGCTTCCTCTCTAGTTCTCTCTCTGTTTTATTGTGACATTATCCCTTAAAAAGACAGGACACAATATATTATGTGATGGAGGTATTTCCTTTAAAGAATTTGCCTTTAGAAACAAATGAAACAATATCACAGGCATTTGCAGGTGTTTGCTCTTGTGAAAACTGTTTAAAACTCATTATTGGACTAAATGAGTAGTTTTAGCCGTTTGTCTCTCTTTTTTCCATTTCCCAATTCAATTCTCTCTCTGCTCATGCAGGTAATTGAAGCGATGGGACTTTTACAATGCATTTAACAACCTCTCCTAACTCCCTCCCCCGAAAGCGGAGACACACAACGCGTATCAAACAAAAATCTACTTTAATATACCGCTTGCCTGACAAAATGCAATTACATGAAATAGTCTCTCCTTTCTTGCAGTTACAGTCCCACCAAATATTACTATTTGACCCAGAAGTAGTATTATTTTTTTTTCATTATTAGATTCTGGGGGAATTTCCTTGATATTAAAGTTCTGCTAAGTTTAAAAGCAACAATCTTGGATAGTGATATAAAATATTAATAAAACTCATTGTGCTGTAAATCAATTTGAGGATGAAAAGAAATCTCTCTGATGCTGTATTTTGAAATCCAGTGGCGGGGTCAGCCTCACAGTTATATATGATTACTGTTTACAGCTCCAACCCTTAGTTGTGGTCTAAAGAGCGAGTCGATTTGATTCTGCGTTGTGGTCTTACAGCTGTACGAGGGGACAAACGAGAGACGTGTGGAGGTTTTGTTTTATGTTGCTGGTGGTTTACAGATGTAGAGCACCAGGGCCAGCAAATGGGGTTAAATGTAGGCTGATAAAAGCATGTTGCAGCAGGTTGTGTGAGGCATGCTGCTCATAATGGAGATAATCAGTGTTTGATCGAAACATTCTCTCTCAGAGGAATATGCTAACAGGTGCGCCAAATTCTTCTCATTCTGTGTAATTGTAACGATAGAAACAAATAGTTGATTAATTGACGTCTTGGCCGACAGAAAATGTGTTAATTCATTCAACTCTTTGTTTGAGTAGCTTTTAGGCACTCGATCGGCGTGTTTCTAGAGGAGAAGATGTTGGTCGTACTGACAGTGGGTTGGTCAGTTCACTACTTTAGTCCGGACTGACGTTTCTCGCAACTGTTACATGGATTTCTGTGAAATTCTGTACAGCTATTCATGGTTCTTCTAGCCACCTGCAGGTTAAAGCTTTCTTGATCCTGTGAAATATCTCATTCAGGGATTGGCACAACATGTTGTACATAAACTTGGTTCCAAAACAACAAATTGAAACTTTGACTCCTTAATATTTCATCTAGCACCATTATCAGGTCAATATTTATCCAAGTCTTTGGTTTAGGACTAAACACCTGCAAAACTCATGATATTCCAACAACCTCAACTTTGTGTTTAGTGCTGGTTAGCATACATTAGCATGTAACTGATAAAAGCATGTTAACAAGAAAGTTTTAAGTAGTTTCTGTGCAGTTTCTATTGTGTCACGAAACGGGTAATACTAACTGGGCAGACTTAATGCTTCTTTCCACTTTATACTTTGTCACAAATCTACTTATTGCAGAACTGGACACACTGGTTTCTTTCCTGTTGGTGAGATTCTGTGTAATCAGTGTTGCAGACAAACTCTTTAGCAGGAAATGCTTGGCTATTATCTCCCTTCTCACACACATACACAGACAAACAGAGAGAGAGAGGGAGACTGCAGACACAGGCAGGAGGCTTTGTGTTTCAGATGGAGGTGAAAGTTCAAACTCTTGGCATTTTCTCCCCTCCTGTCCTGTGGAGATTTAAAGGAGGTCAGCGACTGGGAGAAGCTCTCTGTTGTTTCCTCTTTTCTGATTAACAGCCACATCCAGCTCCTCCAGCTCCACTCTCCTTCCTCCACCTCTCCTCTTTTCCCCCACCTTTCTTTCTAGTCCAGTATAGATTCAGGGGTTTTCGGATTTATAGCGAGAAACAAAAACTACCGTACACTGTTTCCTCTGCTCTCTTTTTTTGCTCTTTGCGTCTCGTACCGCTAATCAACCATGGATGTTTGGTTGAGAAATAGCAGTAGTTGAAATAGGGTCAAATAGCCGAGTGAAAGGCCATTTAGAGGTTACACAACAGTCTGATTGGAGATGTCTCTGTCTGTCTGGATGTGTACATCTTTGTGTTGTGTGGACTTGTGGAAATAAAAATATAAAGTTTTGCAAAGCGCCACCTGAAAGATGAAAATCAGCGTGAGAAGGATTAAACATGTCATATTTCTGATGTATAGTTGTATGTAATTCTCAAAGGAAGATGAAGCAGGAAGTAAGTATGGCGACTTACTTTCAAAGCAGAAGTATAGACTGGATGTTTTGAAGTGGAGTTATATGAGGTACTAATCCTTCAGTGTATGGAGGTCTGCACGCCCCCAGTTTGAAGAAACAGACAGCAGATAAGCAATGTCCTGCTGAAAACCTAAAAAAATCAATATCAAGTGTTTGCTATATTTAGAATATTTTCATCGCTTTACCAGCCCTTTCCAACAATTATGGAGTCTGGTCAATTGACAAAAACAGTAATTCTACCTCAGAACACGGTTGTTGCTGGTCTCGATCGGTTAGTTTGTTTATGTTATTTTGTGACTTTGGTTTTTGTTAGTGTCGGATTCACTAATGTCACATAATAACACAAACTAACTAACTGATCGAGGAAAGTTGTAGACCAGCAACAACTGCGTTCTGTGAGATAAAATGACTGTCAAAGGAGTCTGGCGGCTTTGAAGAGAGCAGAGATAACAACTACAGTTCCCCGTCAGAAAGCTGTTTGACAGCAAGGTGAAGGTGAGAAAATATTCTAAATATAGCGTACACTTTAACTGATTTTTTTTTGGTGTCTAAAATACATTCTGCTGCTGCCCCCGTCCACAGCAGGACATTATTATCTTCTGTGCTGGTGCTCCTGTTTTTTCTCCAGACTGGGGGGTGCAGACCTCCATACACTGTAGGTGATACACTGACTATAGATAAGTGCCTCACACAACCCTACTTCAAACTGTCCAAACTATCCCTTTAAACTGTTTCTATGAAAGTGTTGTAGAGTTATCCCAACAGAGAATCATATCTTCTTTCTACTAAGCATAACTACTTTAAATGGCTGATGTCTGAAATATACTGTACATGTAGTTTGATTTCTGTATCTGTTGTTATGTTTAGGAAGAAGAAGAGGAGATCAAACTGGAGATCAACATGTTGAAGAGTTATTCCCACCATAGAAACATCGCGACTTATTATGGAGCTTTTATTAAGAAAGGTCCTGCTGGACAGGACCATCAACTCTGGGTTTGTAAACTACTGTATCTGTTATTGCTATTAAACTAAACAAATGTTTGTTTTTTGTTTTGTTAAATAGCTGTTACCCTTCCGGGTTTATTCTGAATGTATCAAATTTTGGTTTTATGATGTGTATTCTTTCAAGATCTTTCTCATAATAATCACAGTAGTTATGACGGATACCTGTGCGACTGACATTTGTGTGTGTGTCCATGTAGTTGGTGATGGAGTACTGTGGAGCCGGCTCTGTCACAGACTTGGTGAAAAAGACAAAGGGCAACTGTCTGAAGGAGGACTGGATAGCCTACATCTGCAGAGAGGTGCTAAGGGTAAGGTTGATGTTAAAAAGCACCCTCACCACAGCTCACATTCACAGTATATTCAAGTGTTTTTATTGGGTTTTCAAACATTTAAACATTTTGCAGTGTGACAAGATCTGTATCACACCAACCCCCACCCCCTGTGAGACTGGCCAACTGAAAATAAAATTAATAAGACAAATAACAAATATTATCAGGAATATAAATAAGAAATGAAGCAAAAAACAAAACAGCGATTCTACGAAGTTCTGGTTATCAGTTACAGGCATTGAGTTATATTTCTTGTAGTTTAGATATTATCATAGTAGTAAAGATATGGTAACCATACCTTTTGGAGTTTATTAATCGAGCCCTGAGTGGTTTTATCTGAGCTTTTCCAACTTGAAATAAACCATAACCTTCTCAACCCAGCGGTTATGCATGGGGGGGCTAGATTTGTAATTCTATAGAATGAGACGTGTTGTTAAAAGCGACAACAAAGCAACAGTGTGGGCCAGGGCTCGAGCGTCCAGATCTCTAGGAGCAATGCCAAAATCTCACCACAGCATACATACAACTCTGCTTGTATAGTGGACCCAACAAGGGCACTTTGTTTCTGAGGTGTTGTCATGGGCATGGCCCTTTTTGTAAGTGCTGGTAAAAACCGAGGTAGTAATTTGCGTCAGGATGAGTTGCTGCTGTAGAAATTCGATGCTACTTTTAGTGTTGGATTCTTCTGCCAAAACATCAAAGAGAAGAAGCCAAACTGACGGAGGTACTTCTTTATGTCCGGGGATCAGTATCTCCTCTCATGCTTACCCACTGTGACTCAGGAGGGAATAATTGATAATTTTTTTTTCTTTTATATACTTAAAAGGCCAGTTTCAAACACATGTCTGTAAGATGTTATGGTTATCATTATGAGAGATCACAAGGTCCTGAGAAAGAATGTTTGCGCTGAGTTTAGCGTGTTTATGGCTGTAGAAACAAACCTACACGTACACAAAGGGGATTGTATCAGTTCCAGTATATCTGTCCTCGATGCTGATGTTATCAATGGCAGAGTGAAAGTGAGAGGATTTTTTAAAAGTAAAAAAAAAAAACCCGCACTGTGGACCGTTGCCACTGTTTCACTCGCTGCTGTCATGCTGTCTCTTCATTGTTTTGACATCACAGCACACACACGAACAGACGCAGACACTCGGCAAGGCATGGTGAAGTTATTGTCTGAAAATAAGACTCACTTCCTCTGTTTATTTGACCTCCTTTGAAGAAGTGAGAGCACAGACACACACTCGGAGACGCACACACTTTCAAACTGTGCCTCCGATTGGTCGGCGTTGCTACTGGGTAGCTCTGCAACCTAAAGCAAGGATATTGAGAATTCCCCCGGAGGTAAAAAAAAAAAAAAAAAAAAAAAGCATGGCGACACTAGGAATAAATTCTACTCTTTACTCCGCATTCCTTAAAAAATAAACGCACAATGCTTCTACTCTTTAAAAGTTGTCTTTGCGACTTCATATTCGTAGGAATAGTGGTCATCTGACTGTGTGTGTCCATGTGTTTATGTGTGTGTATATTTGTCTTCCAGGGTCTTTCCCATCTTCACTCCCATCATGTGATTCACAGAGACATTAAGGGACAAAATGTTTTGCTCACGGAGAATGCCGAAGTCAAACTGGGTATGACACATCGACACATGCACTGCGGTTTTTTTTTGTCAAGCACATCCGCACGCCCCCAGGCAAAAAACAGTGGAACAATCACACAGTCATATGTTCATACATAAGTAAACAACCACAAAAACACCTTGCACAGAAGCAAAGACTGTGGGTATGAAATTGTCCCACATTTCTTTGTATGTTTCAGTTGACTTTGGAGTGTCGGCACAGCTGGATAAGACGATTGGTCGGAGGAACACCTTCATCGGCACTCCCTATTGGATGGCTCCGGAGGTCATCGCCTGCGACGAGAACCCTGAGGCCACATATGACTACAGGGTACTTAATTACACAGAAAATAGTCCCGTTTCCAGGCCAACTTTAAACACATTTTCATCATCATCTTTCCTCTTTATATATATATATATATATATATATATATTACAGTATATATATTACAGTATATATATAAAGTAAGGCATCCTACAGGAAAATTGAGAGCATTTAAACATTCAATAGTCCTGTGAAAGTTATTGTCCTTTAGTATTAGCTGAAATGCAGGCCCGATGTAATGTTGTCTGAAGGTAAAAACTAAGAAATGGCAATATTTTAATGCAGCTATTAATCAACCACATACAAAAATACATACATGACAGCATAGATTGGGATGAACAGTTACGCAACTAGGCACTCGGAGAGCGCCGACCTCAGAACAAGGCCAATGGTGCTTTCATGTACTCCTCGGATTGTCTCATTTCCCAAGTTGGGAAGTCGTTATTCTGGCTTTGGTGTGTTCATGAGCAAAGAAGTTGTGTTTTAATGGTCATAGAGTTTAACCAACACGTCAATAGCTATTGCCGTAAATTTTCCAAGTCGGGTTCTTGTTTTCCGATTATTCTGACGCCACATGAATGCAGCACAAATGCCCTATCTTGCAATGTTAACAAACGTGAAGTATCATTTGTGCATCCGCCGTTAGGTACAGATCCACTCCAAAATGTAATGGGTTGTTCCCGCGCCCATTCACCCTTCCACCGGGTTTTATGAAAATCGAGCCTGTAGTTATTCAGTGATCCTGCTCACAAACAAACAAACAAACCAAGCCGAAAACATAACCTCATTTCATGTTTCAGACCAGGATTATAATCAAATGGGACTTAATACACTTTGTTTACATTCTTATAATCTTTACACAAGATGCGTTCAGGCTCAGTGTTGAGTGTAGGTCACCCGCCTTTTAGCTTTGCTCAGAGCCCAACACAAAATCATCAAAACATATTTAAGACTAAAACTATTTAATCAAATATTAAATTTGCCTTAAAATATCAAATTGAGGGGAAGAGGAAATGTTGACCTACATTTGTGATAAACAATTTTCAGACGTGTTGCTGAGTTTACTTCTGCTGGGAATAGCATAGTGATTGTGTATGTAGCATTGTGTGTGTAGCATTGTGTGTGTAGCATTGTGTATGTAGCATTGTGTCTTTTAGCATCGTGTATGTGGTATGCAGTTGGTGATTTCGAACACAGCCTCAGAATGAGCACATGGCTCAGGTGACGACCCTCCCATGACAGCCAATCACAGCCAAGGTTGGCCAGCCTCCACGACAGTGGGAGGGGTCACACTGTGTAGACGGCTGTATTGATTAAGTACAGACCCGACCACTGATCTGATTGCATTCCCTCTTGGTTTTCTCGGGGTACATGCGAACCAGGTTCAGCCCTACTTCAGTCCAAAGGGTGGTGGTGATGCATTTTTGCAACACAAGCACATGGTCGACTCTCATTGATGTTTGTCACACTCATGCCGCTCCGTCACCCATACTGATCAGGGATCAGATAAACGCTACAGCCCAAAATAAACACATTTTGCTGTGATTTATTTGCAATAAACACATCAAAATGATGCGTAAATAACTACATCATGATGCTGATTTATAAAAAGTCTGAATGTGTGCTTTGGCACGTCTGACAGATAGCCACATGCTGTGTAACTTAGAATTATATAAACTCACCGGCATCAGATGTTTAACATTGATGACAGGTGCCCACAGACGGCTGCAATCATTGTTTTCCTCCATTTCTGATTGAACAACTGCAGGAGGTCCGTGACGTCAGGAGAATTTTAACACTGATAGGCGCACATTTTGCCCCATTCGCGTACCCGCCACAAATTCATCTTTATTCGTGTCTTTGAATGTGCCTTTTGTATGTAATTGCGCCGCTCGGAAAAAAATGAGCTTCGCCTTTGGTTGGAACACACATTAATTAGTTTTCAATCCGCTTCTTGGCTGCATTTACTTCGTTTTTTTTATCTCTGATAGCTACCCGATATGCCCAAGATGAGGCGTTAATGGGGTCTAAACCTACTTCACATTGTGTTCAACTAAAGAGTTTCCATTGCTTTTCATAACAGAATTTCACAAAAAACGATTTTGTTTTGCTGAGGACGTCAATAAGTATTCCCGACATTGACGTTAGAAATCGAGTACATCTTTAAAAGGAATCCACTGATTCTTTCTCTCTCCAGTAAAATACCAGAAGTTTGGCTCAAAGTGTTGGAAATTGTTTTATGTAATTCCTGGATATGTACTCTCACACTGTACACAAACTGATTTACCGTTTGAATACGAAGAGGAAATCCAACGTTTACAGGAAATGAACAGAGCAGTTGCTAAGCTTTGTGTGTGCACCAGTCTTAACCTTTTCCTGTCTCTCTCGTTCTCAGAGTGACCTCTGGTCTTTAGGCATCACCGCTTTAGAGATGGCTGAAGGAGCCCCTCGTAAGTTGGAAATGCACCCACACACACACACACACAGTTTGGATTGATACTGTCCAACAGTTTGTTGTTGCTCTGTCTCTCATTCTCTCTCTCTGATTGTCCATCTTTATTTCTAGCCCTGTGTGACATGCATCCAATGAGAGCGCTGTTTTTGATACCACGAAACCCTCCACCCAAACTTAAATCAAAGAAATGGTGAGGCACGCACACACACAAAAAACACACACACACACACACAGCAGGAAGTTGAGGGCGGTGTTTAGGTTTTCTATTCTGAAAACAGGGCTTGAAAGTGGTCTTTGCGGTGGGTTTCATGCATCAAGACAACCAGACAAAAGATCTTCCCACGATTCAAAGTCACTGGCATGTTCAGCAAGAAATAAAAAATGACAACCTGTATATACATTTGGCCTTTTGTGAGACTGATCACAGTGCTGTTGCCATGGTCGTTACTCATCTCTCTTAGGGCTGCAACTTGTTTCCTCTTTTGAATCGTTTGGTCTTTAAAGTGTCTCACAGTGTTTCTCACAGTCCAAGGTGATGTCTTTAAATGTCTTGTTTTGTCAGTCCAAAAGCCAAAGATATTCACCTTAAAGTTATATAAGAGAGAGAAAAACAGGAAATCTCCATATTTGAGAGGCTGAAAACAGCGTTTTTGTTTGAAAAACTTTGACTATAAATAGATTAGCAAAATAGTTTTAAACTATTTTTCTGTTAATCGACTAATCGTTGCATCACTAGTCTAATTGTGTGTCACTTTGTAGATGTTTTTCCTTTTTTTTTGTCTATGGTTGTTCAGCGTTTGTGCATAGTCATTGTGTGTCTCTTTGTGGTAGTTCTGCCCCTTTTCAGAGTTATTGTGAGGCTCTTTTCATCTCTTGTAGCTGTTTTGGTCTCTTTGTAGTCTTTTTGTGTCTCTTTGTAGTTGTTTTATGTTTCTTTGTGGTCATTTTGAGTCTCTTTCAGTAATCCATCCATGGTTGTTGCTGTCATCTTTATTTTGTTTTATCTCAATCTGAGTTATTATTAACCCCTCTCTCGCTTTCACTCTCCTCTCTTCTCCTCCTCTGCTGTCATCCTGTCTCTTTCTCTTGGATATATAATGGATAAGCTCTTCAGATTGAACTGGTGGTTGAACTCGTGCTGCCTTTCATTCAGTATTAATGTCATCAGAAACACTAGTTGGTAGGACAGCTTTTAATAGCTCCATCGGTCTCGGGTCCACAGGGCTTTCCAGTCCTTTTACCTCAGGGCCTCCCGCAGGCGACAAGCAGACCACAAACTAAGCACACAACGCATATTCCTTCCCTGTTTTCTGTCAGAGCTCAGACAACACACCTCTCCAATTTTCGGAGTAAAACTGCAACTCAATATTTTTGACAGGATTTCCATTGATAACATTTCAACAGGTGATTACTAACTCGCATACTCGTGGTGAGTTGAAACAAATTTAAGAATGAAGCGGCATGTTTTGGAGGCTGTCCTTAATTAAAATATGTTTGACTAATGAACCTGCTGGTTTTTATATTGGTGTGTATCATTGCACTGTTGGAGACTTTCGCTCGTTCTCTCTTTTCGTGTCCTTTTTGATTTACACAGGATCTGAGTTTGCTCCAATACTTTGGTTTCTGACTGAGTTTGCACTTTAGACATTTATATGCATTTAGTTTTTAATTGGGCTCCTCTTCATGCAAACATTCCCTTCCTAAAGAGATTCATTAAATGAAAGTGTGTTTAAGGTAAAAACTTGTTTTAACAATCTTATATTAAGGACTCCAGTCAATAAAAAAACGCCTCAACCTATTTAATGCGATGCAGGTTTAGGTTTGTGGGTTACATGTGTTTCACATTTCTACTCAGTTAAGCCACTTCCCATTTGTCAACTCAAGTTTATTTATAGACCGCTTTAAGCAGGCTGTTTTACCACAGAGGGCTTAACAGAAAAACCTGACCAAACATGATAATAAAGTCATAATAATAATAATAATGAGTAAAAAAGTTAAATGCAAACTGCAGCTTATAGGTAAATTGAGCATTGTCAGTTTAGAATATATGAATTTGGACTTCAATATTACACTGATATTAACATTACAATAACTGAGCAGGACTGTGTTATGTGAAGGCTGGTGATCAGACGTATAACTTTTACCTGACTCAATTAGAAAGAATTCAATATTCCACCTGACTTATGCCACATTAAACATATTTTCTAAGTTTTTACAACATTCTCAATGTGTTTACGTTCTAACTTTTTTCGCCTCTTTCACAGGTCGAAGCGTTTCTTGTCGTTTGCTGATAGCTGTCTGGTCAAGAACCATCTGCACCGACCGACCACGGACGCCCTGCTGAGACACGCCTTCATCAGAGATCTGGCTAATGAGAGACAAGTTCGCATCATGCTGAAAGATCACCTGGATAGAACCAGGAAGAAAAGAGAGAAAGGTGAGGAGAACTAGATATAGCCTACGCATAACTTACATAAATAACGCAACTGTTACGTCGGAGGAAAAAAACCGTCTATAATATTTTGTCTGAGATTTTTAAGTTTTTTATTTTTTAAACTACAATGTAGTCTTGTCTTTCTATTATTTATTTTTGTTGATATAGTCACAGTTAATGTTTAAGGACAGCAATGCCTTCCTGTCATTGTCTAGTCGTGGGAATAAAAGGCAGTTTCCGAACATATTCAGTCATAGTTTGCTGCGCTTCAAAATGAAACCAAACTTTTCTATGGACGCCAGTTTTTGAGCCACGACAAAGGTCAAATGTGTCCTGCAGCAGACTGGGTCAGGCTTGTTTTTAGCCTAGCTGATTGTCAGAAGTGCATTTTGCTATTGAAGCGGTTGTTGATCGGCAGTCTATGATGATACGAAACAGTCAATACCATATGTTTTTCAAAAAGTGTCAATCGCCACAACCACGAGAGGTCCTTAAACATACAGTTATGAATGAGCACAAAATATATAAGGCTGATGGATTCAGTAGTATGTTAGATCAGCTGCGGATCCTCCCAGGCTTACCCCTGGCAGAGATACTAAAGACATCATATATATATATTTATATATATATATATATATATATATATATAGATGCATGCACACAAGTACTAATTGTAAAACACAAACCCACAGGGTCTAAGAATGAGGTCATCATCTCTGTCCCGCATTGTTAGAATTATTCAGGAGTTTGAGAGCTGATCCACAGACGGTTTAAGGCATTTTGATCAATTCTTTGGATAACTCATTTTCAAATAGGCCACTTCACAGAATAGATTCCCCATTATGTCTCTCTGATTCTCTACATTAGGTGGGTTTCAGGCCTCTTGTAGTGGGATGAGAACTATCAACACACTTTAGCTGAGAGAGTGCACCAGCTGCACTAATGGCACAGCAGCTGCTTCTCTCAGGCTGTTCAAAACACTGCATTTCTGCTCATTTATAGTGTGCTGTTTTTTGGGCTATTGTTGCCCACAACTGTCACATCTTCTTTTGCATATATTATATTTGTTCATTTTGCAAATATATTTGCAAATATATATAATTTTCCCCTAAACCCGTCCACTATTACTGCAACGCAATGAAACCAAAGAGAAAGTTTCAGTGAAGGAAGCGCTGATTTAGTTATGAAGGTCTTTCAGATAAATCTTGATATCATCTAGACATGGACTACCACTGGTTGGACAACTGGTTGCCAATTTGAACTGTACCAGTTATGCCAGATATTTTAATTGAGTTCAATACAAGAGGAAGGGCGACAGGGAGACGGCCAGACAAAATGAGCAAGAGAGCAAAAGAGGGAGGATGTTGGGTCGGGCCAAAAGGCTGCACACGGCTGACAAAGAAACAAGAAAGAAATTAGGAATATGGAGAGGGAGAGGGCGAGTTGCATGTGCTGAATATGTGACGGCAGTGAAACTGTGAGAAAAAGAGTTAGGGGAGGGGGGGGACAAAAATGTTTTACGACTTTGCTCCTCTTTTGTTCTCACGTTGGTATTCAAGCAGTGTAAGGAATCCTTTTTATTCGGCTTATTCGTCTTCATTTGGGCAAGCAGTCGAGACAGAAAGAGACAGTGATGACGAGAGACAGAGAGAGAGAGAGAGAGAAGCTGAGAGAGAGAGAGAAGCTGAGAGAGAGAGAGAAGCTGAGAGAGAGAGAGAGAAGCTGAGAGAGAGAGAGAGATAAAGAGAGAGAGAGAAGCTGAGAGAGACAGAGAGAGAGAGAGAAGCTGAGAGAGAGAGAGAAGCTGAGAGAGAGAGAGAAGCTGAGAGAGAGACAGAGAGAAGCTGAGAGGGGAAGGAAGGAGGAAACAGAACAGCCATCTGGTTCTAATCTTCTGTTAGCTTATAAAAACACACTAATGACTGGTAGACTTTCTGCACGCTGCGTGTGTGTGTGTGTGTGTGTGTGTGTGTGTGTGTGTGTGTGTGTGTGTGTGAATGCAATGTGTTTAAGACCACATTCGAGTGTGTGTGTGTGTGTGTGCCCCCATGCCCCTCCAGAGTAATGAAATGCTGGTAGTCTTGAGTGCGTGTGGGGAAAAAGTCCCTGCTTCAGGGGGAAAAAAACAAAAAGAAATGCTCCGGATATGATGCAAAAAGGATGTGACATTTTTTACTCAAGAGTGTAGTTTGGTCAAAGATGTTCTATGTTTTGGAAGATGATCTGCTCAAAAAAGAAAAAAAAAAGTGTAAGATAAAAGCAAAAGTAGGCATTAACCCTCTAAATTGCTCCTCTCGCTCCTCGCTGGCTCAGAAAGACGAGACGTGAGCCAAAACTTTCAAACATGACATCACTGCAGCAGAGCGGAGATTTCCTCCGTCCGCTGCAAAAGCAGAATTTGTCGGTCTTCCTTTGACTTTCTGTCTCAAACAAACACACCTTTTTTTTCAGCGTGTTAATGGCAACATATGGCGCGTTGAGTAAATGTTCACGTTAGCCCGAGCTACTTTCACACCATATGTTGGCCAAATGTTGTTATGCTAAGCTGGCCTGTGGACAGTAAGACCCCTGGAACAGTGTTGGCCTGTGCAGGGATTTTGGTGTAGAAACACTTTTTCAATCCAAACCATTAAGTCTAATATACATTTAGAAACTAAAAAAAACTCAACTTCCATAACAACAATGATGTGTGTGGGCAGGGAGCGATGCTAATTCACATGTGTTATGGGTCCCATGGTAGGAGGCGCATGTTAAAAAGGAGAGAATACTTTTTTTTTTAGTGAATCCATTCGACTCAGAGATGATGATTCAGCGATGCTGTTGGTGTAACAACTCTCATATGTCTTCCACTAAACAAGACTCTCATTTACTTTCTAGTTGCCCAAGTTTACCCGCACTATACTTTTGTGTGGCTTCGATAATGACAAAATTGCTACTGGCAGCAAACGGAGACGGAACGAGACGGCAGGCAGGGGGGAGTGTTTAATGTGGCTTAACTGTGGCTGGTTAAGAAAGCCAGAAGGCACAGTGCTGGCAAGCACCACCCATGATCATACCTCGTATTTGACCAACAGTGCATCATTTCACCCTAAAGAACCTGCTAGGTGCTCACTCGTACCCCTTTTCCACCAACAAGGAGCGGGTTATGTTTCCAGTTTACGCACCTAATTAGGAACAGTTCGTGGGGAGATATTGGATTATTTGTAGTTTTTTATGACTTGATATTAACCAAAGGATCAGAAAGGTGAATTACATTTTCTTTCTGTCTCCCCGTCCCTGCCTCAGAGGGTCCAGAGTACGAGTACAGTGGCAGTGAAGAAGATGACGATGAGGTGACAGAGGAGGAAGGAGAGCCCAGGTAAAAGCCTTTTCACACGAGGCCTGAATGAATCCTGGTAAACGTGCGAACATGTCTCAAAGATTTGTGAAGAAATATCCTCATATCCTGACCTTATCATGTCATTATGAAGTCTCCCTCAGCTTAAGTGCTCCTCGCATGCAAAGGTAATGAACGACTATAGGACATGAACATGCACAGATGCACTCGCCTCTCTGTTGCTGTCCCTGGACGTCAAACAGCAGATGGCTCTATGAACTGAGCACTTTCTCCTCAGATGAGCTTAAAGTGTGTGTATGTGTGTAACTGTGCCCGTGACTATCTCATTGGTGAATTAACAGAGAGTTAGTTTTTTTTTTTTTTGTTGTGCCTTTCATTCTCAAGTGTACTTCCTTACATAAGAGTTGCAGTCACTACCACTTACACACTTTTCCTGCCTCTCTTGCAGCTCCATAGTGAACGTTCCTGGTGAGTGGACGTTGAGGCGGGAGTTTCTCCGTTTACAGACTGAGGATCGCGAAGGGGGCAGAGAGGGAGGCCACGGGGGAGGAGGGGGTCCGCAAAGACAACAGGTAGGTGTCCAGTTCAACCTTTTTACACATTCATTCATACTCTTGTAATGTGCAGTTAATTATAGGGCTGCACCGAATACTTTGATGCTTTATTCATAACATACTAATTCTAAATTTACATTTGAATGCTGCACAGCTTCTTCTTTATTTTTAAACCCGGTATTTTTGTACAGTTTCAGATAAAGATCAGGCTACACGAATCTTATTAGTATTATAACATTTGTAGAATTAGATTCCAGTGGGGATAACTCCAGAGTGACGTAAAGCACAAAATATTCTGCTTCAATCCATATTTGTTGTTGCTTAGCCTTTCATAAACAACTTTTATGCGGTCAAAAAACGGTCTGCTCTCCAGTTTGCCGCACACACCTGTGTTAGCGGGCCGGTCTGGCAGCAGTCTAACATGAATTACATTTATATAACACTAACTATTTTTTTCCCCCATTTTTTTTTAGGGTGATGACATTGTTTGTTTTGTCATATATGACTGTAAATCTTTGGATTCATGATATGAGTTAACCCTAACACTTTTTATTTTATTTTTTATTTTAATTATAGACTAAATAATTAACAATTAATCAAGACTGTAATTGGCAGATTAATCGATAATGATAATAATAAT
>CALSBV010010127.1:1166177-1176365 GCA_943590825.1 Bovichtus diacanthus
TATATATATATATATATATATATATATATATATATATAATATTCCTAAAAACATCCAAAAAGTCCCACATTTAAAAAATATAATGGTGTTTTGCTCTGTCAGGGAACCACATCGCTTCAAATGGTAAGGATGGTTCATCCTCATCACGCCACAGACACACAGTAACTTTAAACTAAGAGGATTTTTTTCTCCGAATAATATCCTCCCCGTCTGACTCCGTTATTATTTTTAACCTACAATATCTCTAATACACCGTCCAAGGCCTGACTTGTTGGAGTGTATATTGCTGTGATTAACGCTACTATTTGCCGTTTGCAGCAGCAGAGGCGGCAGCTGGCAGACTGCGCCTTTCAGTGGGCGGAGCTTCAAGAGATCTTGCTCGGGGAGGAGTCTGACCTCCAAGACAACAGAATCCTATTGGATGAAAGAAACAGGAGGAGTGACAGGAGACAGGTAAAGATGAACTTCTGGTTGTTGTCTTTTTTACTCGTCAGAAGGAATACCTTTTGGCAGGTGAGTGTGTGTGAAACACTCGGGCTGTCCGTGTGTGTGTGTGTTAGGCTCTATGTATATTTGATGCTGCAGTGATGAACGCATGAACTTGTTTTGCTCAGTCACTCTGTAAGCTCGACGTTCGTTTGACGCACGCTGCACTGACGCAGTGGTTGCCCCTGTCAGCCTTTGTCACCCAGGTGATAAAAACGTTCTCTCCTCGACGCGGCGGGCCAGAAGAGAGATTTTAAGGGAAGATCTTATAATTCATCGTTTTATAATTGTTGAACTGTTGAAAACTTTTTGAGATGGAAAGTGGCCTTTTGGACCCGTTTCCATCAACTTTAATCCCATCATAACACAAGAAACAGGAGCTTTCTTCTCATTTAAAGAAAAAAAACAAAAAAACTCTTACATCAAACAGGGCTTGCAATATGCAGGTGCTGCTGCAATGAAATTTCAAGGAATTAAATATATATAAGGGAAGGGGTCCACATAAAGTAAATGCTAATTTCTCAGCACTTTCAAAAGGTTTTCTAAATTAGTTGGAGATTGAATAAGTTTCAGGACTCCTTTGTTTTGCTGCTGCTCTGCCGTTTCCTGTTTGAAGGTCTTTCACGTCAATGAAGTTGCTATAAAAAAAAAAACCTTTTACCTTCTTATCACTTAATTTACAACATACAAATCTAAGGGGAAATTAGAAATCACCTTTACTGTGAGAAAGTGCAACAAAGCGACTGACATTGTGCGTGTGCGGGTGTCGCTGCCAATTCCAATCATTTCAAAGAACGACAGAAAGGCCTCTCTACTCGATCAGAGATCCCTTTTTTAGTCATTCATTTCAACACGTGCGTAATGAATCCATCCCACACACCAGTGACTTTCAATAGGTGTATATTAACACCAAGTTAAGAACTGTGATTTCTTCATGCAGAAGACACTGTATTCCAATGCTATTAATATCTGTCTTGTTATATTATGTCTATTTGTGTGTGTGGCAGAGAGCTATCTGTACCTATTAGATTCTGATTACACAGATTGCCTCTTAGTCATTAAGTTCAGCATGCTTAATGGATCTATCTGATGCTTCATTAAGTTTTAATGCATCTGGATTTAATTATGTGACCGGCTCATCGAGTGTGTGATGTGATGTCTTGTATTTTGTCAGATGAAGAGCTTGTCTTGCTGCAGCAGCTCCAATCATTTCTCACATTGAGTGATTGTGCAAGCATCACATAATGCGTTTCAGTGGTGTGTCGGGGGTTTAAAGCAACATAAAGTACGATTTTCTTTTCTTTTTCCGATTTAGCGCCCCCTACAGTTTCAGTGCATTTCACTGAGCTAACAGCTAACAGCTAACTAGCTGACGACAGTGGTTCTGTAGTATGTGCTGCCTTGAACTAGTGAACTTGATGCATCACTTGTGTCGGGATACTTCGCCTCCAAACACTTGAATCGATTTGCCAATTCCTTTGTGATGTTGTTGGCTATTCGAACAAATTTGTTAATTTGTTAAAAAAAAGTGCCACGACCTGTGACCGTCGAGCCCTGTGCATTACGACAAACATTAATGCCAACGTGAAAGTACCGCAACTTTGCTCAATGTGCTACTTTTACATAATGTTTACATAAATATAACATAAGTTACAAATGTGACCATGGTGGAGGCTGCGATCATCTTTCTCAAACCCGCAGCGGCATCAAACCACGTTTCCCACAAACTCTGTACCTGCCTGTTGCAACGGAGGTTTGGTGACATGTTGGATCATTTAGTGCTCCCCATGCAACAACGACACGAGCTAGCTGGTGTCCACTACTTCTGTCCTCGTCATTCTTGTTAAGACTAGATTGACCCTCTGCGTCCATGCTCACCGTCAGCACGCAAGTCTGTTATCAAACGTGCAAAGTTCATCATGAAAGTTTCGTGACCCAAGATCCAAACCGAATAAACACAATTTCTAAGGCAACAGTGCAACACACCGCGAACATGTTTGAGTAGATTTGATTAAACATTGTAACTATAAAAATGTCCCATTTGGACTAATTGGATATAAGAGGGTTTTCCAGGAGAAATCCAAAAGGAGGTCATAATGAAATATTTAGAGTTGAGGGCGTTGGCTAAAAGCTCCATGCCATCTTGCACACTCTGAATATTTTAGTTTCCACCTCTTAGAATCCTGACCTTATATACCCTAATTAAAGTACGTTTGTGTATGTGTGTTGTGCCAGTGTTTTGCTATTCTTGTGAGGACTGTACAATAATACAATAACGTACAAGCACGAGATATTTTTGGAATTTTAATTAAGGTAGAATTCAGTTGTTGGGGTTAAACAAAAAGTAATAAAAGTCATGGAACAAACCGGCAGATATCTTAAGTGTGCGTGCGTATCCGTGTGTGTGTGTCTGTGTCTGTGTGTGTGTCTGTGTGTGTGTGTCTGTGTGTGTGTCCGTGTGTGTGTCCGTGTGTGTGTGTGTTCAACAGGAGCAGGCAGGCAGACAGCGGAGTGCCGATGTGTCAGTAAGGCCTCTGGACTCCGCCGCAGAGCAGGTAACAAACCTTCACTCTATATTTTTTCCACTTACTTGTCATCAATTCCTCCATTTTTCATACGAGTGAGGGAAGGTGGGGTTTCTGTTGAAATATTCTCAATGTGGGCTGATTTTAGTCAGTAACACACAGCTTTGGAGTCAGCGATGTGGATGTCTGTGCTTTCTTTCTTCCTTCCTTTCTTTCTTTCTTTCTTCCTTCCTTTCTTTCTTTCTTTCTTTCTTCCTTTCTTTCTTTCTTTCTTCCTTCCTTTCTTTCTTTCTTCCTTCCTTTCTTTCTATCTTTCTGACTTTCTTTGTGTCAATGATTTCTACGTTTCTTGGAAGGTCACTATCTGTTTTCTCATTTTCTCCTTTTTTTTGTCTTTTTTCATGATTTTCTACATCCAATAATTCCCTACTTTATCTGTTGCCTGTTTTACCTGTTACACCAACAAGCAGCAGTTTGTGTGAAGGGAACAATATAATGATGAAAAACTATATTCTATGTGGTGGCATCGTCTTCATGAGTGGGGAAAAAGATTTTTACAGACATTTTACATGATTAATTAGTTGAACAGCCATGTTCAGGACAGAACGATGGCACAAGGGTTTCTCTCCGTTCCAGTGGGGTTAGAGGAACTATACGGCTTGTTAAAGTATCTTTCAGGGTTACTATATGTGTGTGTGCTTCTCTGTCAACTTCCTGAATGAGTGAAGGTGTATGCACACTAGTGCTGCACGATATATCGTTTCAGCATCGTCACTGCGATGTCGGCAAATTCAGTAATACAATTTTCAACTCGGTGGGTCAACGACGGCCGCTCGGTGTGGGAGGATCCTCTCCCGGTGCTGGCTGACCCTCGTCGGGCACATTTCCTCCACGCACAAGACCGCCTATAGTCGGGGTCTGCAGCAATGTTGGCAACCCACCCGAACCATTTTTAGACACAGAGTCCGTCTCGTATTTAACCACGCTTTGTGGGTGTGACTTTTGTTCTATCATCACTATTTATATCTATACAACCAATGTATTTATGATTACATTGTTTACAAGAGCACACAATTGTTTTTCTAACCTCTTAATTTTGCTCGTAAAGTGCACCAGATCTGATTTCTTTCAAATGTAGCTTACAAAATTTAGGGTGAATATTCCAGTTTTTATTTTTTTATATCAATTTTGCAATGTCAGTTTTTTCCATTATCGTGCATACATATAGTACGCACTACTGTATAATACACTGAGATGCAGTGTCTTGATTTATTTTGTCCTTTTATCCACTGAGCCGTTTAGGTTAAGCTGCAGCTCAGTCTCGCTGCTGATCTGCAAAAGCTTACGTTCATTTTATGACTAATGCACATAAATGCGACGTCTGAAAAATCCGTTGTGTCACCTTCCTGGAAATATAACCTGGCTATTGGTTCTGTTACAGCCGTAACACTATAGACAGTCAGAGTTGTGAGACGTAGATGACGGCGGTGGTTCTGTATTTGTGCTTTTATTGCATTTCTTCTGGAGAACGTTGTGCTTGTGAATCAGATAATCAGATTCTCCACCCAGAGGAACCATCTGCCGTCTTATGTCCAAGCTTCATTGCCAGCACTACACGGATTTCATAAACGTCTCCCACAAGTGAATCAAACCGGCTTCTTTCTTATGTGTTTTCGTTGAGTGTCACAACAAGCTCGACGATGCAGTGTGTGTTTTATGAGGTCTTGTTTGTTTGTCTTGTCAGTTTTCTACTGAACCTGGGAGTGTCCACGAAATGCAACGAAAACGTACAAAATTTATATTACGTAATTTACGTAATTTATATCTGAACTGATTTTTTTCCCTTCTGAAATATAATTTGATTAGGGAATATCAGGCCTTTCTACTTTATCGGTATGCGTGCTGTTTGAATATTGTCTTTCAGCAAACAATATGGGAAATGTAATTCAATCTAATTATGAAGATTCAGCTAATGTTTGCGAGAGGGCTTGAAATCAGTTGAAAATGCCGCTCACAATGTTCTGTGATAGTGCACGTGTTGTCAATGTGTTTATGTGAAACTAGCTAACAAGATTTAAAGCAAATTTGAAAAGTGACGACAGCAATATTATCGTATGTAGAAAAAGATAATTCTGGTAATGTTTCCAACATGGGTAGTGGTGCACTTCAGCCTCTTGTGGCCAAAATTAGTATTACAACAACACACTTTTTGTTTGACAGATGAAAATAAACATTGAAAGATTATCCTGGAAAAAGCTGTTTTTTCCCCGTTCTAAAGACATAAACACAGAAGAGAAAACCATTGGAAATGGAAAACCAGCAATAAGCCTCTAATACCTGTATTGATACAGATAAGATGCCTTATTTTCTTGACTTTGCAATGACTGGTCTTCCTCTTAAATGACAATCTCGATCGCTGAAATGTGCACGTGCACTTTTGCCTGACAATACAATATACATGTATGTTATTTCATGTGGACACTCCCAGGCTCCGTCAGTTTCTATGTGTGCTTTTCATGTTCGCTACATAGAGAGCCGTGGCTTCAAACCAGCTGCTTCAGCATAAGGCCCAGCTTTCCCAGCTACAGCCGCAAGCCAAGCCCCAGCAGCCCCTGGCACAGCATCAGCAGCCCTCAGCGGGCAGGAGATCCCACCGCACGCTGCCCAAGGACCAAACCCAGCTCCTGTCGCTGCAGCACGACCACAGACACAGGGAGAGAGAGAGGCAGAGGCAGAGAGAAAAGCCCATGGCAGCTGTCCAGAAGCTAACCGCTAATAGTGGCAGCACAGCTGCTGCCGCTGCTGCCTCCTCGCCCAGCCGCCCTGCACACAGCCAGCGCTCAGCGGTAAAACCCTGCCTTCCTCTGCTGTCTAGCACCTTTTATCACCTCTACATCCCACATCTTTCAGGCTGTCCCTCTGTCCCGCACGTTCATTGAGTTGATGATGTATTTCTTCAAAAAGAAATTCATGTCTTCATTTTATTTTAGTTTTATTTTATTGTGTGTGTCATGACGGTACATTGGGGCCATTGTAGGTAAAAATAAATAAATAAATTATAAAAGCGGCTGCCGGGGAAGGGAGTTAATATTCCGAGAAAAAATACAGAATTTCCGAGATTAAAGTCGTAAATTCATGACAATATCTTTGGGATATTCTCTTTATTGGTAAATGTACGAGAAAAAAAAAATCTAATATTTTCTGAGATTATAAAGAACAAATTCAGATTTAGAGTCACACTTATATGAGAAAAATACTCATGTTTTTTTTTTGTCTAAAAACCACTTAACTTTGCAAGGTTGGATTAAGTTCATCACAACAGAGACGGTAAACGGGGAAAAGCCACACGCAGACATTAGTGAGGAGGTGCGTCAGTATGGAACATGGAGCTTTCCTAACTGTCCTCTGTGTTTGTTTTACCTAATATGACCCCAATACACCGTCGTACTTGAATCCCTGCTTCCTGTCTTTTTCCTCACGTTTGTCACGTCATCCTTGTCCCAGTTGACAGACCACTTTTCACTAAAGGTCACAAAGGTCTAGAGAAATTAAGCCAAATGTTGGGATGTGGCCACTTTAGGTAGATGCAGTTCAGAACCTGGCACTGGTGCTAACTTTGTTTGTTTGTTTTTTCATGTATATGCACAATGGCATTTCTTGTATATGCATTTTGCATTTGCTGTTTGTGTCGGAGACAACTTGTGGTTTATAGCCGGTATTCGTAGCTTAGTAGCTAAACCACACAGGATACATAAACATAGCACAGACCAAAGGTGTCATTTCTAGAAGAGAGCATCTTTTAAACGGTTGGTGGTCAAATGGCTGACTAAATAAAAAAATCAGGTTTTATTTATTTGTTACTTGATCCAGAACTGTGTTGTGTTGGACAACACAAATTGCATCAAAAGTGCTTAAAATTGCATTAAACTATCATTTTTATAATTAGGAAGTTGATGCCTGACTTGTCAGCAAGTACATCTGGAATCAGGAACTTCTAAGAAAAACACTGCGCTGTAATGTTTGTTTATGTGACACTGACTCTTTTCATGTCTAGGCTAATATGTATAACACTTCTTAGAAATCTTCAGAATGTTGCAAAACTTTGACCTGAAAAAAACTCAAAAACGTTGTTTAAATGTTAGTTTCAACTACTTTATACAAAGCTTCTAAGTGTGATTCTAAAGTGCTGACTGCAGTGACTCATGAGTCATGTCTACCCACAATGCCCTCCCTAAAGCACCGAATAAGCCAATAGCTGGCCTACAATTATAAATGCTTAATATATATGTAAAGTGCATTTATGTATATACTTGTACTGTAGTACAGTTGGGCTTGTACTGTATGTGAGAAAAGGAAATGTTGATCTGTGTGACTGATTTGATTCCGTAGACGCACACACACGGTCGCACGCACATGCGTTTTACATGTTTTTTTTATGTTTTTAGATGGACTTCCAAGAATCAAACCTAGCCAGGCTGCTTCTGGCTGCCGGTCTGCCCAGCCAGATGCACTCCAGGCTGGGCTCTGGGAGCAGCTCTAGTCCTTGTACTCCAGCCATGCAGAGAGCTCACCTCAACCAGGTAGACACAATTGTATACGTCTCTCCTCTTTGCACTAATGAAATGTTCTTATACTTTAAGCACAGTTTTTATCTTTTCAGTTCCCCATTTGACTATTTTTGGGCAAAACTTTCATTCATTCTATTACTACTCAAAAACACTACAGGTGTTTGTTGTGGTGATGTGGGTAATGCTGTGTTCACACTAAATGCAAAGCTAATTTTCACCTTGCGTTACTCTCGCCGGTTTGACAACGGGACCATTTATGTTTTATTCGTGTTCGTGCTGCTGAAGTAATGTGGATAACTACAGCATGATAAACCCAAAATAAACAGATTTGGCTGTGATTTAATTGCAATAAACGGATCAAAAGGATGCCAAAATACTGTAACTTCATAATGATGCGATTTGTAAAAAGCCTGAACGCATGCTTTGTCAGGTCTGTCCGCAAGACGACAAGCAAAGAACTTTAAAAAAAAAATGGTTGTTTTCTGAATGGAGTTTGGATCGATCAGGGCTACGCTAACGTTGTAGCTGCTCCATCAACAGTCAAAATGGCATCATCTAAATGAGGCATAAATACGGCAGTGACGTTATTGTTCATACACAAAGACTTTGTATGTAATTGCGTCGTGCGAACATTTTTGCTACGCGTTTGGTGTGAACACACTATAAAAGTGGTCATGTTTAAATACAGTTTGCAGTAACAAATGAGCATGGGTGAACCTTTCTTTTTTTTTTCTTTTTTTTACCCAGAATGCCAATCTGCGCTCTAGTCGAGACGTCCCTCACAGCAGCTCCATGTCAGATATGGCCATCTCCCCGTTGTCCCCATTGTCCCCCCTGTGCCCAAGTGACGATGTCTTCTGGGACTCCGGGACGCCACCTAAGGTGAGCAAAGACTGTCCTATTAGCTGCTGGATGGCACATTAAGGTCAAATGCCAGCCGGTTGGGACACTACATCAACAAGGACGTTTAAGTGAAAGAGGAAGTTGTTGTTTAAGTCATGCCAGGCGCATGATGTAGGCTGCATAATATCCTGTGTTCTGGTCATACCAAGTTAAGGAAGTGGTGCACGCAGCACGAGGATGGCACACTGTGGGTGTGTGTTTGTGTTAGAGGAAAATCTGTGTTTGTGTGTATGCTTGTGGGAATAGAGGGGTTGTGATTGACCTTTTTAAAGGGATAGTTCAGATGTTTTGAAGTGTGGTTGTGTGAGGTACTTATCCACAGTCAGTGTATACATACAGTAGATGGCGGTCGGCCGGAGTACCAGATCACCCAAAAAGATGAATATCAGTTTAAGTGTACGCTATATTTAGAATATTTTCACCACTTTACCTTGTCGTCAGACAGCCCTTTCCATCGGAAGTGAAGCCGTTATCTCTGCTCTCTTCATAGCCACCAGACTCCATTGACAAAAACAGTCATTTTACTTTACAGAGCCCCCCGTCCTCAGCAGGACATGTTTATCTTCTGTGCTAGTGCTCCGGTCTGTTTGTAACTGTAGGCGTGCAGACCTCCATACACTGTAGGTGATACACTGACTAAGTACCTCATCCACACTCCCCCCTCACTATACCTATTAATGACCCCTTTATGGCACGTTATGGAGTGCCTTTAACAAAAAACATCTCTGAGATGAACACACCTCACTTACTCAAAAACGCAACGTTGACGCTCTCTCTCCATTGCCCCCCCCCCCCCCCCCCCCCCCCCCCCCCGCTATGTGTTTTATGAACAGCATATACTGTGAGGTGTATTTATTAACAGAACACCATATGGAGTTGATACAACAACTAATAACTACTACAGAGAGAGGAGGGGAGCCCAATAAAGCTGTCCGTTTGCTATGTCATGTTGTTGAATAACAAGTTGGTAGAGCAGTTAATAACTCTGTACTCTGTGCTGGGATTGCAGTGTGGTGGCTGCTGAAACTGTTTCGTGGACATACACCACGATAGGGTTTGTCAGTAATGTGCTGTTTAATGATTTGTGTGTATTAAAATCATTTGACATACAGTCGGCTTTGATAACCTGAAGCTTGAGCTGAGAGCTCTTTGACAATTCAGACCAAAGGAAAAAAACTGTACTGAATTTTTTTTTTTATTCAAAGCTTCTGTTGAGATTTTCAAATGAAGCTTCGAATGTCTGTTGTCATTTTTTTTTTTTTTTTATATAAAATCCTCAATTTGAATAAAGTGATTCATTGGTTTGAATGATTTAGTCTTATTTTTTATTTAATGAATCTAACTTGTCAGTATAGTATAATACTATATATATACTATATTAGTGTAGTGTAGTCTTTCACAGGCACTTGTGCAGAAATACCGAATTTAAACTGAATGAATAGACAAGCAAAAAGAAAAGAGAAAAATCATTCGAACGTCGATTTAGAATTTGAATGTCAACAGTTTGAATGAAGCTTCAAACTGTTCGGTACAGCCCTATCCTTCAGTCTCAGTAGACTAGTTTTTGCAATGCTCAATAAGCTCTGATTTCAATATCAAGTGTATGTCGCAATAGTAGACAGACCCAGTTCAACATGGGTGTGTGTGTGCGTGCGTGCGTTTGTCTGTGTGTGTGTGTGTGTGTGTGTGTGTGTGTGTGTGTGTGT
>CALSBV010010127.1:1210532-1228412 GCA_943590825.1 Bovichtus diacanthus
GTGAGAACATTTGTTTTTGGCTGATTTATTTTTTAAGTCTCTAAAGTATCAAAAATAAATTCTCTCCTGTGTATTTATGATTTAAGAACAGACAAAAAAAAGAAGTTATGTAACATTTGTGTTACATAACATATGGGCCTTGTGTTTATGGTGCATGGAGAAATTAGATCTCACCTGGAAGAAAACATGAATGCTTTTAGTCCTGTTTAGACTTTAGGTGGTGCAGTTCAGCCTCTTCTGGACGAAATTAGCATTACAACAACAAACACAAAATTATTCTGACAAAAAAAACTAAATAAATCACCAGGGAAAACAAAAAGTTCCCAACTGTTTCACAGATTAAAATGTGTTTGTTTTTTATAAAAGGAATTTAGAAGGATTCTCCTGGCAAACACTTTTTTTCTTCCTCTTCTTAAATCATAAACTCTGGAGATTATTGTTTTCTCACTTGTCTCTCAGGGCTTCTGTGATCATCACCATACAGCCGAAATAAATTGCTCACAATTTTGTTCACAACAGGAGGTTTTTGAGTTTATGGCTGACATTGAGTCAGCTTGGAGATGCTTTTGTAAAAGTCCACAATTGTTCTCCTGATAGACTGTTAAACATTAGCACTCTCTATATATTATTATTTACTGTATATACATGGTGAAGAGTTCACTTCAAAAATAAGTGACTTTTCTCTCTTGTTTTCCCAGAGGCCAGCTCTGCGTCAGTGCCAGGTAAGTACAGAAAACTGGTTTTGTTACAGTACAGCTTTAAAGAAGTGGAAAAGTGTGATACAGAAAATAGTTTCTCTTTGTTTTATCAACTTTAGTTTATTTCTTTGAAAAAAAAGGATACTTTGACTTCATAATAGTCTTTGTAATGAACCAAAGATTGTTCTTTAGTTGAACAGCTTGCATCTATTTGAGGGGTTTGGTCTGGCTTCTTTTAAGGGAACACAAGCCAAACATTTTGGGAACCTCTGGTATTAAGTTATTGGTTTATGGTTTCATATTTCACATCATATTTTAAATGTAATGTTCAGAGTTGCTATCAGTGGAGAGTGAAAAAAGGCCGACTGCCACATCAGCTTACAAGTTTAACAGCTTATGTGTCTTTCATGTATAACAAACACATTCCCAAAAAAAAACTACTTATACAAACAGTGAGTATACTGCTGCTAAATTATAACATTTAAATATATTGTAAAGAAACATTTTTTTCAATATAATATAATAGTATTGATATATAGCGGCTCCATGTGGAAGTTAGAAGGAACAACTTGAACTTGAATTATTGTGCGATTATCATGTAAATGTAAGTGACATGTATCATAGAATAAGTGACAAATGAATAATTGGTTAAATGTAACATACCCTTTTTCAATGTGTGCTTTCTTATGCAGGACGAAAGCTGCCACAATTAAAATAAACACATAAATGACTTGATAAATAAAACAGTTATTAAATGTAAAACATGTAAAGTAATAATATAAAAAATAAATGTAGGCATACATCATTGATAACATGTGACATAAATTGATATTTATATTTTAATTTGCTTCATTATTTATTTACCTTTGCATTAATTCCTCTATTTATTATTTTTTCTATTTGAATTTGACTTTTTTTTTTTTTTTTTAATTAATTAATGTAATTAATGTACTTGTTTATTTATTTCTGTATTATTTTCTCTTTGCAATTTCCCCCTATTTATTTATGCATTTCTTCTATAATATGGTCTGTCGCTTCTCTTGGTCCACAAACTATCAGAAGCCTTCAGTTCAGCTTTCATCCTGTGTGGAAATGACACTTAAAGATTGTTATGGAATGAAAAACTTCCTTTGTGTTGTGGTGTTACCCTCTGCAGAGGAGCTGTGCACACTGGTGATCACAGAGGCCTTTCCAGAAGACTCCGGCCTGTTTAAATGTGTGGCCATCAACTCCTTCGGCACGGACTCCTGCTCAGCAATCCTGGAAGTTTACAATGGTGAGATAGTCCCTTTATACAGCACCGTGATTTACCTTTTACAAGTTCACCTGTTAACTGTATTAAACTATTTTTTAAAATGATCGCCATTGCTTTTGGGGTCACTCATCTCTTGCTTTGCAGACCTGGAGGAGCAGCTCGAGGTCGAGGCCGCTCGTCATCAGGAGGCAGTTTCTCTCCGACAGGAAAAGGAGGCGATGTTCCAACAGGACACTTCCTCCTTCGGAGAGAGCAGCGACGACTTTCCATCCCTCCCACCTCCTGAGTGGCCTGACAGCCCTCTGGAAGATAACATCCCTGTTGCAGAGTGAGTACATGGTACACACACACACACACACACACATGAATATGAATGTGAACACACACAGACAATAAACTGAGTTCAAACTTTTGTGGTTATGTTGAAAACTTTGAAACTCAATTGAAGCAAATATTCATATAAAGGTGTATAATTAGGAAAAAAACAAACACATCAATCTCAGTCAGTCAGTTTATGACAATATGCAACAGTGTCTATGCACATATCATTATTTTAAACCAGTGATGTGCTTTTCCTTTAATGCCGCCATTCATTCAGTGTATGATGGCGTGCATGTTACGGAAGAGTACTAGGGCTCGGCATACGAGAAATGAGAGGTGGAAGATTTCTTTTTTTCATTTTGCATTTTGAGAATAAAGTTGAAATGTTGAAAATAAAATTGACATTTTAAGATTAAAGTCGAACTTTTTAAGAGAAAATTCAACTCACTCTTACCCCTCTCGTTTCTCTCCCTTATGCAGCATGTAGTACTTCTACTTGCTAGAACATTGGTGTATTGTGAAGTAAAAAAAAAACAATCCACTAATTTCTCACATGCAAGAATGACCCCTGACACATGACTTTATTATTTTGAGTTACTTACAGTTGAGTAGTTGAAGCTTTTTGTACAACTTGCAGGGTTGTCCTTACTGCAAGTTGTTATCAATCACTAAAATGTTAAATTAATTGACTTTGTTATATTAAAATAAAGGAAACTGGAAGAGTCCCATGCGTGTATTTATTTAGCCTATTTATTCATTCATTCACTCACTAACAAAATAATTTACTAATCTTTATTGTTACAGTGCAGTGGGTATGTCAGGAGCACACATTGCAAATAAATTAAGTCGGTTTATACCGTTGCAGTTCTTCTTTAAATCCAGACGAGGTCGCTGGTGGTTGAAGAACAAGACCATCAAGTTCACTTTTCTTTCTTTCTTTCTTTCTTTCTTTCTTTCATGGGACTTACCTAATGAAACCAAGTGAGAACTTAATGATAATGTTCAGGATACTATACTGATAAGGCCTATTAATGAGAAAAAGAAATGCAGCTTTTAAAAACCACTTATTTAAGTAAAGAAAATGTTTTAAATTGAATTAAAGATGATTCTCATACCTTGTAAAAGGCTCAGTCAGGAGTCATGCAGAGAGGAGCTCTGTGATGACGTGGTGAGCTTTTGGAAAATTGAGCCAATCAGCGGGAGCCGCGCGGCCCCGTCTCGCATACCCCTCGTGAGCGCGCGGTGTCACCTGTAGCAGTCCAGCTTCAGTTCCCGCTGCAAATCATAGTTTGGATTCTCCCCTCGGCAGGGAAGGTCCAAATACATTCAGACAGCACTGAACTTTAAGGAAAGTGGTGCAGAAACGTTGAACCAGGTAAGAACACACCCTCTTCATCGTTCAACACACCCTCTTCATCGTTGAACAGGTTGTTAACGGTTTTAAACAGGTTGTTAACGGTTGTCAACGGCTGTCAACGGCTGTCAACGGCTGTCTCTCTTTACCGTTTGCAGTCTCAGTTTTAACCTCTGTAATGTATTTCTACGTTGAAATTAATCTTTATACACGACACTTTCCCTTCCTTGTTTATTTCATGGAAAAGTAATGTGCTATGTCCTCCTGAAAAGGTCAAACTATGTTTAGAGAGCACTTGGAAAGTGGAGTTTAGTCTATTTTGGGGCTTTGTGTCATCTGGCTCGGTGCTCTTTCAAACCGGTGAGGAGGAAATAACGGCACAAATTTAAGCTAGGTAACGACGTTATTCCTCGTTTTCCTTAAAACGGTCAGTGAAAAGTATTGAATACTGGTTAGAGCTCCCCATTACAGATGTCCTGTATACATTTATCCACACTTTCTTGTCTTTTAAGTTGAGCAAGTGTCACTGAAGACCCCCCCCAAAAAATATTGTTTTTGTCGTAAGAATGATGTGGAAGTTAGCTCGACGGCTACTGTAAACATAATGCAGGTAAAGTTAAGGAGATATCAGTGTCTGACACATCTCCATGCATATTAAACCGGCCTGATATTAACTCTCACTTTCCTGGGAATCCTCTGGAGTTGCTTCAGGGACCCACTCAGGGAAGCACCAAGAATGTGGGTCTTTATTGTGCAGTTGAGTTGTGTTTGTGCATGCCAGACAGCCCATACTTTAGCCAAGTGGTACCTTTAGATTGTGCTCTGAGCTCATCTGTGAAGTGTAGTCATATTGTTGCACTACCCAAAAGTATTATTTTTTTTTTTTTAAATATTGTTGTATGTGTGAATGAGGAAATACTAATAACACTGTGAGGAGTCTGAAGTGACTCATTAACAGGTCTGCGGGAATGGTGCATTCACGTGCAGTCATATAATCAGACATGTGTGGGTCTACTTTGCAGAATTTTAATGTTCACCTGGAATACAAACTGGTGCTATTTAGTGAATATAAAGTAATAATTTATCGCTTCAGCTTTTGCATCATTGGTGTTTGATTCAGTTCAGTAAGTGTGTCTTTAATGCTGACTTGATACGTTGGTACATATTTAAATCGAGTCAGTTTTTTAAATGGTGTGTGAAGTATGTTTGGCTGAGTGTAATGTGTCCACTCTATATCAGTGTCCAGGCCTATGATCTCAACTCTAATGTGAAGTGAAGCCGTGGTGTCTGTGTCCTTCAGAAACCCCCCCTTCTTGAGTGCCGCTTCACACAACAACAGTTGTTCATAAACTGCTGGCAGCGTACCGGCTTTTAAGGTCACGTTGAGGTTCTCTGGCCAACGTGAAGTTCATCTGATTGTTGTATTGATTTGATCATTCGATGAGGAAGATAAATTGAATTGTCTGTAGTGTGGGGCGCTTCTGTTGGTTTGGACTTTTTGCCTACAGTAAAAAAATAATGATCTCAGATAAATGATGAGAAGGTGTTGTTGTTATGGTCAGGTAAATATTACTTTCAACAGTGAAAACAAATTGTGTGTTTTCTTTGAGACACTTTGTATGACATGTTTGGAACGTGTCAGTAACTAACTGGCTGTCACCGAAATATGTAAAAATGGAATTGTACTTTTTTTTAATTCAACTTGATTGGTCAGTTTATTGCAGTAATTGACGCTGAGTTTAAGGTAATTTATCACAGATGGCTTCTATAACCTTGTTGGGTTGATCAGTACTTTATTCTGAAAAGGTCTTACACAGTGGTGAGATGCTTAATTTGTTCAATTTTCATTAGAATGAATCCATTGTTGTCTCTGATCAGGTAAATATAAATTGACAAATTAGTGAAGAGATTAAGAAAAACTATGCTCATTCATTATCCCTCGTACAGTAAAATGTATGTTTTTATTTCTCACCACCCTATATGAGTAATGTATCTCATTGTTTGTTGAAGTATTTTAAGAATCCGGCAGAGACTTTTATTTTTCAAAAGTTTCCTAGATTTGGTTCAGGATTTATATTGTTGTCCCTCTGTTGTCGGACAGAGGACTTAAGAGAGCTTAGCATTCTCCTATCCACGATGCCCTGCAGGTCTGTCTGTCTGTCTGTCTGTCTGTCTGTCTGTCTGTGTGTGTGTGTGTGTGTGTGTGTGTGTGTGTGTGTGTGTGTGTGTGTGTGTGTGTGTGGGTGTGTGTGGGTGTGTGTGTGTGTGTGTGTGTGTGTGTGTGTGTGTGTGTGTGTGTGTGTGTGTGTGTTTAAAAGGTTTGCCTCACCAGTAGAGCATCTGCACCTGCCAGCTGATGTCCGAATTCCACAAGACCAATATAGCTTTGCCCACTTAATCACACAAATATGCATACTGTATATCATCACACACACACACACACACAACTTTCACGTAGTAGCATTTAGTACAACACATACTAAGTTACTTACTATGGTTTCTGTGTAAATAAGATTGATTAATTTTGACTTGTCAATAATAATGCACTTTATTAATAGAGCACTTATCAAAACAAAGTACAAAGTGCTTCACAGAGAGAACAATGACATAAAGTACCAAAATGAATGATAAGTTTGCATGAAAGGCAAAGTGAAAGATAACGCAGATATAACCAGGGTATGCTTTCCGGGACTTAAAGAAGACACTGACTCAGACTTATGCCTTATTTCCTCGGGCAGGTCTTTCCAGAGCCTCCGGGCCCTAAAACGCAAACGCTCTGTCCCCTCTAGTACTCTGGAAGAGACCGAAGACCTCTGTCCAAGGATCTCAAACTGCGCAATGGTTCATTAGGGATTTAAAGGTCTAAAATATATTATAGAGACAGGTCATGAAGTTTTTTATCAGTAAATAGGTCCCATGCAGATCTTATCTTAGTCTTACTTCTTTAATAACCACATTTAAGAGATTCTCATTATTATTTTTGTTTATGTTTATGGTAAAAAAAAATTATATCAGCCAACATAAAGTCTCTGTCTAAAAAGTACAAGTCAGACTATCACTGCATGATAACGGTACTTATCATTTCACACAGTGGTGCAAATGTCAAAGTCAGACAAAACGATTCGGCACAAATACACAAACTGTTGCAGCCCTATCAAAAAAAGTTTCAAATTTTCATTTGTCTTTTAGTTAGTGGGATATTGGATGACTTCTGGCCACTCAAACACTCAACATTTAGCTAATTACTTGTGTAATATAGAATCTAAATTCTTATTTTCTGGACTGCTTGCCTGGTCTAACATGTATCCATCCATAAAAGTCATTTCCAACTGCCATTTAGAAACCTCAAATTCTCAGGACTGGTATATAGAGGGTAGGTCAGCTGATGCTGGCTGGCCAAAACAGTCTTGTGCCCTTAGGGGACAAGGAGAAACGCAGAAAAACAGTGAGCAAGTGTGTGTAAGTAAATGAGTGTGTGAGAGGGAGCGATGAGAGGGACTGCTATTGTCATTATGCTGCCGCGTAGCCCGGACTACGTGGTAGTCATGGGAACAACATTCTTTCCTAGAATAAAAGTGGAGTAACAGCCAGGCTTGGTATTACAGGAAGAAAACTACTGAGTGGGCTGAAATGAGAGCAGAACCATTGGTATCTGTTACTCTCATTAGACAGTCCCAGTAGTACGACTGCAGTCGTAGTGTACATAAATAAGACATATTTTGTCATGTTAGCTTGTGCAGCCTGTGTCAAACTTTTCAAAACAACCGAACAGTAACTACTGTTGTTCAGAGTTCCTAAAAGCATCACTCTGAATCCATGTTGCTTGAATTGTTCTAGTTCTGAAATCCCTTTTTAGCTTTAGGAACTCTGTAGGGGATTTTAATCACAACTATTTCTGTATCTTGCCAAAGGTTGCAAAATGATGGGAGTATTCAAGGTGGAAACTTTCTATGGGAATTAACAGGAATTCTGGGAAATAATGGGAATAAAATGGACAGGAAGGGGTTATTTGCTCATGGTGAATTTATCCTGTCCTATGCATATAGAAACAAATCTTTTTTAATATCATCAACGGACATATTTGTAAACAACACTTCTAATATAAATGACAAAATCCACAATTTAGTTTAGTTGAATGAGTGAATTCATTTAACATTGAATTGAACAACAATGAAAAAAAGGCATCTCTCCAAATTATTGGAAATAATAATCCATGGACAATAACTTTGCGCTCAGGCTTCCTTATCCAGGTGTTTTTATGAATATACCCACTTAGTTTACTTGTTTTTGTCTTTCAGTTTTCCAGAGCCTCAGCCGGCTTACTACTCCTCTGAAGAACCCTTTGGTCGGAGCGAGGAGGAAAGTGCTCTGAGCTCAGAGGGCCAAAGGTCACCGGGGTTCACTGTCCAAGCCTATACGCCCAGCCCTCCCCTTCCACCCTCACCACCACCAAGCCAAACACCCAAGCTGTTCACCCCAAGCAAGCTCAGTTTCACCGTAAGAGCATTTCTTACACAACATTTTGAGCTCTCTCTGTAGCTTTTTGCTATAGTTGTCAATAACCGCCATAATGCTTAACTACTGTCTTGTGTGACTGTATTTGTGAAGTTTAAAAGGTTAAATGGGAACTGCAAAATAAAACTCTCTTTAGAGAAAGCCCCAGAGAGTAAATAACTAAATAAAGGTAGTCTGCAATACACAGTATCTGCCTCCTTTTTCCTCTCTTGCCAGGTGTCTGTTGAGGGGGTGTAGTTATTAGATTTTTCCTTTATTATTTTTCATTTTTCAGCTTTCTTTTACATTTTGAACAGCAGAAAATATAACTGACACTAGTTTGACGAGAGCAAACAACTTCCCCAACACTGATTGTCAACTCCACCTTGAATATTCTTTTAAATTTGGTATTCAAGAAGCATAGCATAGCTTCATTCCAATGAATAGAAATGTATAAAAGTTTCTGAATGACTCTTCATTAGACTCAGAAATGGTAGAATCCCACCTTTTTATTCAGTTTTAGTAAATGTGTATGTGTCTTCTCCCTTCCAGTCCTCCCAGTCAGGAGGCAACAACATGAACATGTCAGACCTGCCTACCTTCACTCCCAGCGTCTTCCCTCCCAGCGCCTTTAACTATGAGCGGCCGAGGCATTTTATTCAATCACAAGCAGCCTTTCAGGCTCCCAGCTATGAGAGCGTTCTGAATGCCCAGGAGAACCAAAATAACTCCCAACAAAACTTCATCAGCTCCCAAAATAGTCCAAATGTTGCAAAGACATTAAGTCAAGCTAAAGTTATGTCTGCACAAAGTCAGTCTTTTTCTCAAACTCAGTCAGTGTCCAAGTCCTTGTCACAGACCCAGTCACAGTTTCAGTCACTAAACATCAGTCAGAACCAAACCCAGTCTGTCGCCCAGATCCAGACCCAGGCCAAGGCCCAGATCCAGACCCAGGGCAAGGCCCAGACCCAGATCCAGATCCAGACCCAGGGCAAGGCCCAGACCCAGATCCAGATCCAGACCCAGGCCAACGGCACAAGCAAGTCCTCTCCATCCTCATCAAGTCTCAGCTCTCCTGTCTCCACCCCGGCCTCCTCTGCTGCACGTCCTCATTCCTTCACCGCCCCCTTGCTCAGTCCCTCTGCAATCGCCGCCCCCTCCTCCCCTTTCCCAGCCTCCTCATCCTCTCTCCCCCGCACCACCATGCGTTCCACCATCACCCTCACCCCCAGCATCCCCAGTGCCACCGGCCTCGGCAGCGCCACCCTGCCAGCTAACCAGGACACCATGTCAGCACCTGCAGCTTACCTCTGCTCCGTGCTGCCCTCTCAGTCCGCCTTCTCCCCTTTTTCCTCTGCCAAGCTGTCTCCCAACTCCAACCTTCCCCGCCCCTCCATCTCCCCCTCCCGCTCCCCACTTGCCCCCTCCAGCCCTCTCCTCCCCATGAGTGCTTCGTCCTTTCCTTCCCCCCTCCCTCAGCAGCATCTTCCAGTGTCACCTTCCCTCCCTCGCTCCCCTGTCTCTCCCACCTCCTCCTCTCTGCCACAGCCCAACACTCCCAACGGTCAGAACAGAGTACTGCCTGCTGTGGTCTCCCTGCCCGCCACCTACAAGACAGCGCCAAACATGTGAGTCAAAGTATACATCAATTTGGCATGCACATGTTTACAGACAAGTGAAACTTTCCCCCAAAACATTGCTTTGAGGAGCAAAATGTATACAATTATGCAAAACTGTAGGCCAGTTACTTTAATGCATTTTTCTGCACTCTTCATACCACCTGGATAATTGAGAATAACTTTTCAGCATGACAAATCTCAGACGTTTTTTCTTCACAGAAAGCCAAAAACATTCTCGGAAGTCACTTTGACTTAGTGATGCAAGTTTATCGACAATACATGGTATTTTACATCAAAATCATGGTGGTAACACTGTTATTTAAAAGCATGGAGCAAGCATTGCAATCAGTTCTTTGCGATCTCTGCACAAAATGCACTTAAAAGCATCTATTAGTAAAAAATGTTCTCCCTGATGTTCCAAAACTTGTGTAAAGGACGTAGCACATTTCTTCTAGTCGACCTGTTATATAAAAGTTTCTTGCAGCATTAAAGTTCTGTAGTACCTATTCTTCTCTTTTTCATCTCTGCTTTTTGTGCTCTATTTAACTTTTGTTCCTCCCTCCTGTCATCCCTCTCTCTATCCACTAGCCTTCCCAAGCCCGTTCTGAAGAAGGCTGTAGCTCCTCGGCCTTCTTCCTCTCGCTCCACAGATGAAGACATCCAGGGCTCCAAAGACGCCCTCATTCAGGATCTGGAGAAGAAACTGCGCTCGAAGGAGGCCAGGAGGAGAAGCAGCCAGGTTTGTGTGTGTGTGTGTGTGTGTGTGTGTGTGTGTGTGTGTATGTGTGTGTGTATGTATGTGTGTGTGTGTGTGTGTGTGTGTGTATTGGAAGTGCAAGAATAAAAAAAAAAAACATAACAAAAAAACATCCTCCCCACGACAGACACACTCCAGCACATTCACGCTTACACAGTGTGTGCCTGTTTGAACGTAAAAGAATACATAATTGCAATAGTTTACCGAAACAAATCACATCACACTTATGTGAGTGAAAAAAAATTACGATTTAACAGTTTCAAGCTTCATTTTCGAACAGAAACTGTCCTATGAGGAGCGTATGGCTCGTAGGCTGCTGGGTCCAGACAACGCCAACAACATGTTTGACCAAGACAGTCTCTCAGACTCACAACTCGACCAGGTACGACAACAAACTTTCATTTAGTGAGTGGACATCATAATTATTACAAAAATCCTTCAATCTCAACATTTCTAACCGTGTGTTTCAGATTGTACTGATGTGTGTTGCACACACATTTATGTTGGCTCTGGCCCAAAACCCATTAGTTTTTTTTAGTTCAAGTAAAGACCACACATTATTACAGTATTTTTGGTTTGAATGGCTGCACATTTTCCCTCTCAGGGCCTCCTGATGGGCTCCCGAGCCCGAAGGTGAAAAAGCCTGGCAGTATAATCAGCAGCCCCAGTGAGCTGGCTCAGGCTGTGTGTGTGTGTGTGTGTGTGTGTGTGTGTGTGTGTGTGTGTGTGTGTGTGTGTGTGTGTGTGTGTGTGGGTGTGTGTGTGTGTGGGTGTGTGTGTGTGTGTGTGTGTGTGTGTGTGTGTGTGTGTGTGTGTGTGTGTGTGTGTGTGTGTGTGTGTGTCTGCTCACAGGGCTATCTATTCCCTCTCTCTGTCTCTCACACACACAACACCAACACACTACATATGCATATACACACACATTTGTCAGAGGCTATTTCTTGCCTGCTTTCTGAGAACCAGCTCCTTTCACTGGTGACAACAGGACTATTGTGTCAGAATATACACACCCACTCACACGCACTCACACACACACAGTTACCCTCCTGGTTTTCTGTCAAACTAAAACGGTCCATTTTCAAAGTTCAAGCCTGTAATTTTTACCTCTGTTTTATATTGGCCTGTTCTCTTTTACAGCCAGATTCACCAGAAGGAAGACACACAGGTGGATTATGGTAAATAAAACAAATGTATGTATGCTCATAAATACTAATTCACATTTCCAGTCAACCCCTGAGATTCCCATCCAGCATGGCAGTATTTACTCACTCCAATTGTAAAACAAAAGTATTTTAAAAATAGGTAGATACAAATTATCTTGGTCATTTAGCTTTTCAGATTTGTCCAGCTCATGAATATTTGACACATTTGTGTTTTGAGTGTGGTAACTGAGCCACGAGTTGCTCAGTGCAGTCATGCATGATACTTTACATGTTTTATCACGAAAGCATGTAAACAGTGGTTTAATATTTTAGTTTTAAAACGCGTTTGAGATAGGTTTACTTGTATACCAATTGACCTTTTGAAATACTTTCTTACTTCCCAAATATGTGTTAATAGTTTCTGTAGAGTTCTTAAAACAGAGGAAACTGTGTTGTACCAAAGTGAAATATATTCACTCCCATCCTGATGGCTGATTGTTGCACCAAGAAGAAACAAGATTTAAAGCAAAGCTAAGTGACTTTTGAGATTTTTGCACTGCTGTACGAACCACCGGTTGAAATAAAAACCCAAGCAAGGAATTTTAAAGGGATTCGAAGTAGAAGTAGTTTTACTCAAGGATTGAACATTTCCATGAACGTATTTATTCATCAATTATAGCCGGTGCTTACTTAATCTCCACATTGTGTAGTAATAGTGTTTATAACTCTACTCTCTGTCAGGGGAGATAGAAATGGCTCATTCAGTAGCCATGCTGTCAGAGGACAGAACTGGAATCAGTGTTGATTTGGGTGCTTGTGTGTGTGCTAGTGGTCTGTAACATTTTGTCATTGAAAATTAGGTTATGAATAAATAATATCTCTCTCCCTACAGGGGGAGGCGCCACTCGGGGACAGATGAGAGGGGAAATGAGGGCTCAGCCATCCAGGAGAAATCTTACGCTCCTCGCTTCTTGCAGATCCCTCCAGACCTCACTGTAGAGGAGGGACGCTTCTGTAGGATTGACTTCAAGGTGAATCGCTCACAAACATGCCTTCATTAACACCAAGGGCTTCACATTTTCAAGGTTATTAATACACTCAAGCCTGTATTACAAGGACAGGGGCTCCCTCATATAACTGATACAAAAAAGCAATGCAATAATGGTGCGATCATGTAAAGGTAAATAAAGGGGGAATACAATTGCAACTTCTCTCTTTTCTTAATCCAGGTGGGAGGCCTCCCGACACCAGACGTCTGCTGGTACCTGGATGGTAAAGCCATTCGTCCAGATGACTACCATAAGATGTTGGTGTGTGAGAAAGGGATGCTTTCATTCATCATAGAGATCGTCACAGTGCACCATGCCGGGGTTTATGAGTGTGTGGCCAGGAACCGAGCAGGGGAGAGCAGATTTTCCATGAGGCTCGACGTATTAGGTAAAAATGTCATTACAATACATCCTGTTTTTAAGATGGAAATGCTGTCTCTCTATATAGAATTTCATCATAGTGCAGCCTCGTAATAATCACGATTGATTTATTAATCTATACCAGTACTTTGTAAAGTTCTTCTTCAGGGTGGGAGTGAGTTTATTCACCTGTCCTGTGCAACCTCCTCTCTGCAGCCCAGGAGGCTCTCCGTCCTCCCACCTTTGTCCAGAAGATGTTGAACTCCAGAGCTCTAGAGGGCGACACTGTGAGGTTAGAGTGTAAAGTGGACGCTTCCCCTCCTCCACAGCTCTTCTGGAAGAAAGATAAAGACATGCTGCGCATTGACCCGAACAGAATGAGGTGGGTCAAATAAAGTACTTCATTACAACCGAACTTCTCCTTAACTGCCCTCCACTACTGCACATCGAACACAATAGATAATACTCAAGTTACCCCCTTTGATAAACATCAAGTAGTATTTTACAGAGCAAATTTAGTTTTCTGCTTCAATCCTGTTGTTGAATCATATGTTTACTTAAGAGCAGTATGACTCAATATGATCAAACCAACCTTTTTTAGGATTTATTTAAAAAAAAAAAAAAACAATATTTATGTTTTTAAACACATCAGAACTAAAGAAATGGGTCGGTGTGCAATGAAATAAATAATCCAATAATAATGAAAGGGTGCATTGGCTTAAAACAGTAACGTGCACAGTGAGCGTTATTATTATGAACACATGTTTGAGAATAAAGAGGTGTATTTCATTGTATAGGTCTGATTCCTAATGGCGGGTTCCAACTATATTTTTAATAGAAAACTGCTCCTATACACAGTTTATCCTGCCTTCAGTTCCTACTGGTGAAACAATATTCTTTTTTTAATTGTGTATTTGTTCTTTTGAATGCACCAGCCTGCACCAGGAGTTTTGGCCACTATGTGTTAATAACTTGCATGTTTTGATGTTTGATGAAATAAACATTTGAGACTCTTTGTTTCTGCAGTCTGTATCAGGATGGTTCAGGCCGCCAGTGCTTGTTGCTAGAGAGGTTGATGAAGTCTGATGCTGGTTGGTACACTCTCTCTGCCATCAATGAAGCTGGCATGTCTACATGTAACGCAAGGCTGGACGTCGGCAGTAAGTCCACTTTGTATTTATCTTTCTAGGCAAATTTGCTTTAAAGGGTCCATCTCGGCTATCTGTTGTATGCGATAGCTGTGGAGTTACCATAGTAGCCCAGGCTGTAAACTCAAACAGCAGATGGAGAATGCCATGCGCCATACGGTACAGTGAATCCAGCTCTACCTCCTGGAACAGGTCAAACAAATGCTGTGTTATGTGATCAAGCAGGAAACTCGATGAATGTATGAGGCAATCGAGCTTTCCTAAAGAATAATGCATCATCAGCGAGTCAGAGCGATAAGTATGAAGTGCATCCACTGGTGAGAGATCGCTCACTGGAGGAAAATACAACACAGCTATTAGGTTACTGCTCGATCACATAACGCACCATCTGCTTTGTGGAGAGGGAGCTGACAAAGGCCGTGCAGAAAAACTGCCTGACCCTCTGTTACATATGAGCCTGACTTTAGAACCGGATCACTTCACCTGAACCAGGACTCAGACATTGTCTGTGTGTGTTTTTGTGTTATATTATTTAGTATTTGTACATTTTGAGTCTTGATGAAATGTAAAGGCTAGTGATTGATTACAATTAATACTACAACTGATTTGCAGCGACAGCCGTGCACACCTACAGTAACTATGAACAGTGACTCACCCCAGAGGACACATATAACACACTTATGTCTATGCATACAGTTCTGGCACTGAGCCATACCATGCTGTCCTGTGCTATGGCGTGCAGGGCAGAAGAGTTATTTTTAGACACCTGGCATGAAAGGAATGTTTAGCCAGTCGTCCACCAGTAAAAAATCTGTTGCTGCTGTTTGTGACACCAGTAGCGTTATTCCTAATATTAATATAAATAAGCAAGTAATCTGAGTCTTTTTCACCCCGTGGTGAGAGGTTATTGAGCATTTCAGCTCCACTCTCCAGTAGATGAAGGGATAAGGTGCAGGGAGCCGGTCATGGAATGAACCCTGATGGGGTTCTCTTGCTTCTTCTGCGCTGTTTTCTTGTTCTCTACATATATAAAAAAATTAATATTCAAAAGATATTCCAATGTGTTTTCTGTACATCTGAAAACTGATGTGTTTTTTTTTGGCCAAAGCTGACGTTGTTAAATTTACTGGACTTCTTTGTGCGGATTGATATAATTTGGACGTAATGATCAAAGCGTCCTTAGCAACAGTCTGTTATACATAGCAGCAGTCTGCTGTACAGAAATAACAGACCGTAGAATGTCAAAATTGACCAATCAGAATCGAGTATTTAACTAAGCCGTGTAATAAACTATTTTATGTATATGTAATATCAGAAAATCAATCGTGCATTGTTTTAGTAGTTTCTTGCAAATGAGTAATATCCAAGATTTAAAACTTCAGATTTAATACTGAAAGTTAATTGGTTATAAATGTAAAACAATAAAGTAATAAATCACAAGTTACAACGGTTTGTTTTTCTAACCGACTATACTATGATTTTTTTATTCCCCTGCGACAGCCAAGGCATGTTTCCGGTTTGTCCGTACATTACATCTATATCTGTCCGTTCATTCTCTCCGTACCTCCATCCTTGAACGTCATATCTCAGGAACGCAAATTTGTCTCAAACATCCACTTGGACTCAAGTATAAAATGATTACAATTTGGTGGTCAAAGGTCAAGGTCACTGTGACCTCACATGTATGTTGTTCTTATGAACATGATCTCTCAAGAACGCCTGAAGTGAATTTAATTAAATTTGGCATAAACGTCCACATGGACTCCAGGATGATTTGATAAGAATTTGGTGCTCAAAGGTCAAGCGAGGGTTCAGACCGTCATATCTCAGGAACGCATTAAGGGTTCAAATGTGTTACACTTGCCACCAACAATGAAACGCTATAATGAAGCATTATTATAGATGCATCAATATGTACTTCACTTTACTTAAAATGATGCCTTACGATAGTGCATGGACTATTATAGCACACAATGAGCCCTTACTACAACTGATGTAAGGGATGTAACTGATGGTTGATGTGTGCAGGTGAGTATAAGTAGACATAATGTTTTATAAGCGCCATCAGTCAACATCTATTTATAACTAGTCAAGAGCACCCATAGGACACTGATCATTTATTGTAAGTCACATCTATAATGTTTTAGGACTGCTGATGTAGTGCATCAGCAAGCATTAAGTTGTCTTAAAGTTTAGTCATGAACGCCTTATAATTCACTATGAATGCTGTTATAATGCACTATAGATGTGGTTTTCATAGTGTTGCCGACTCGTTTTTTTATGCCATACTATATTGTTGCTTTTCTATGGCATAGTCTCTAGTATGATGTTTTTATAACATATGATGTGACTTTTTTTATGACATGCCTATTATGCTATGACTTTTTTACGACATACTATACTATGACATGTTCATGATATTCTATACTAGAGATGTCACGATAACATAAATGTTATAGTCGATTCAAATACCAGTGAAATTAAACAATTCCAATGTGATACCATAGTAAATAACAAAAAACTTTGATTTGAATTAAATTGACTTTTTAAAATAAAACTTCATTTGTATTTATGTATTATAAGCTATTTAGAGCTAGTGGTAAGAAGTTAAACAGGTCATAATTCCCTCTCTAATATCTATTTTAGATTATTAGTGAAAACCGACTACTACTACTACCTACTACCTTTTTTATATGATTTTTTTTATTCTTAATTTTTCCTAAATTCCCAATAAAATGGTGAATCATATATTTACATTTTTGCATTTTTATTGAACACATTAACATTGCATAACAAAGAAAACAGTAAGTTCACATCAAGCTCATATCAGTTGTCACAAGGATGACACATAGTGACAGATTCACACTTACACAAATTAGTTTTTTATTTTTTTTTTTATTTTTATAATGCTATGACTGGGATAACCCGGAGGAAATCCACGCGAGTGCAGGGAGAACTTAGATGTAGATCAATTCTTTCACTTTCTGAAGATCTTGAAGGTCTTCTGTGAATCCTGCTCGCCCTTAGGTGTTGACATCGATCATTTGGTTTCATGGCACCTGCAGCACCATCATTTGAGTTAGTGGTGGCTGCAGTTTTGTCGGTTGAGCCAGCGCCTGCTGAAGCTCCATCAATGAAGCCAGTGGCAGCTGAAGCTCTGTCGTCACAGTCCGGTGTTGTTGGAATTGTCATGTTCGGTTATTGCAGCAGCCCCTGAATGCATCATGTAAGTCTGAGGCTGCTGAAGGTAAGTAGCTCTGCTGATGTGTCTGTTATTAATTCCATGAACAGACATCAGGGGAGCTACAGCAGTGTCTAACTGCAAGTCTCCTGGTGTTATGTGACTGCAGATCTGTCAAAGATCTCAGGAGTGAAGAAAGCTTCTCCATCAACGTCTGAATCCTCATTGTCAGTTTCTGAATATCCATCACTTGAACTTGCACTGCTGGAGATGTCAGTTTCTGAATGTTCTGTTTCTTCACTGGAGCTCTCAGGAGGTGAATTGTCCGAACTGCTACTCTCAGATGACTCTCTGTTTACACAATTCCTGCAGGCTATGAAAGGAGGGTCATAATTGAATCCAGTAGGGACAGCTTCTTCTTCACTGGAGCTCTCAGGGGGTGAATTGTCAGAGCTGCTACTCTCAGATGACTCTCTGTTCACACAGTTTGTAGCAGGTATGA
>CALSBV010010127.1:1228422-1244077 GCA_943590825.1 Bovichtus diacanthus
TGGAGCTCTTAGGGGGTGAGACTTCATCACTGTCAGTTGAGTCAGCTGACTCCATGTCAGTTGTGGAGTTGCTGAGAGGATAATCTGATGCATATGAATCCTCCAGAGTGGAGACTGCCATCAACTCAAAGGCAGCTTCTGCATAAGAGCTGGTCTCCATGTCCTCTTCCAGGTGAACCATTGTGACAAAACAGTGATTCAGGGCTTGCCCGGGCGTGATTCTTGTCTCAGCGTCCAGATCGAACAACCGTTTTAGTAAATGTAAAAACGTCATCCTGTCTCTATACTCAACATTGCCCTCGGCTTTGCTCTTGTACTCTTCCTCTGAGTAGTACTCAAAGGCTTCATCCAAATTTTCAAGAGTGCTAAAAGTCCACTTTGAAACAGGGAGTTGGACTCCATTAGCTTTCTCGTACTCTTCAGGCATCTTTATACTCCAACCTCGATCGGTTGATCCCTGTTCCCTGCTGAAATACTGGCCGGTGTACTTACCAGCATTCAGCAGGTAGTCTTCTGGCTGACCGAGCAGGTGGCAAAGAGCTAGCATCGTGTGGTATGTTGAACGTCCGGGGAAGAGATGGATACCAAAAAACAGGTATGCCAGCACACATCCCAGACCCCACATGTCGATGGCTTCAGATATGGGGAGGCCCAAGTTCACTTCTGGAGCTCTGTACTCATATGGTTGCATCTGCATTCCAACTTGTACTTTGTACGCTGGGATGGCCAAACCAAAGTCTATTAATTTCACCCTGAAGGGCTGATCCTGGTGGTTGACAAGCATGATGTTGTCAGGTTTCAGGTCGGTGTGAATGATGCCGATTCCCTTCAAGGCTTCAAATGCTACAAGTAGCTGATGTGTGACAGGGCGGATTTCATTGATAGAAAACGGCTGTTGTCTCTGGTTCATGAAGTCCCAAAGGCTCCTGTCCAGCATCTCGAAGGCGAGGCAAGCTTGGCCTTGGAAAATGAAACTGTCTATGAATCTCAACAAGTTGTTCTTTTCCGGGTCAAGTCCCCTGAGTATTTCCAGCATTTCCACTTCTTCGATGTGGCTTTCAATGTCATTGTTGATCTTGATGGCCGTAGTCTCGGCAGTTTTTAGGTTGACACACTTGGCAACTTTGCCAAAACTGCCTTCTCCTATGAAGTCTAATACAAGGTAGCGTACAGACTTGCTGGAGAGTACGTCCAGCTTTTGTACCTGAAATGGTGCTGGCGGTGACATCTTGGGTCTTTTCAGACACTTTTGCTGTAAGATGTTCCTAAACACTGTCCAAGTTGAGTTTCTTTAAAGCAGTTTATGTCTTCTTCCTCTGAAAGTAAGCTGCTGTTTGACCAGAAATCTGCATGCGAGTTCTTTACACAGAACTGGAAAGTGACATCATAATGACCCAAACAGAATTCGGATTCCTTCTTTGGAAGTGTGACATCATCAAGTCCCAAAGTCGGAACTGGATGTTAAATCTGTTTTTTTTTCAATTTGATATGAATTGTGTTTGCCTCAAACCGTTCCTTTGGTTTGCCTCCAGCTAACACTGTGACGTAATCATTACCGTTTCCCTAAAAATGTCTGTATTGTACTGATGCGGTCCATTCTTCCATTGCTATACGATACAGTACAATTTCATACAGTTTAATTACTTTTATTTTACTTTTACTTTTTTTTAAAATACTTTTACTTTTATTACAATTACTTAATAATATCAATGTGATGATACTTTGCAAGATGGTTTATTTGCGAGGCAAATGTGTCAATGTGATGAAAAATGAATAGCGATGCTCTTTTTAAACAGCAGATGGCGCTATCTGCTTTTGACTTCGCTTGTTCGCCTCCTACGTCACTGTCGTCTTTAGCTGCATGACTTTTTAATGACATACTATACTATGATATTTTTTATGGCATAATATACTATGACTTTTTTATCTGTGTCTATAATGTCCATGATTTTCCTTTGAGATCATAGAGGTCCTTGATTCATGCAAAGCCAGTGTATTTAAAGCAGGGAGAGTCTTCTACCCTCATAAGCTTAAGTCCATTTTGTAAACTTTGGTACAGATGAAATTAAAACAAAGTTCTCTTAACAAAATGTATAGTAAAGAAATCATTTCAGATTTAAATAAGATTTCCTTTTTTAGTGAAAAAGTAAATGGTTCCATAACATAAATGTCCTAAGTACTAAGTAGCAGTACTGTATATATGTATATAATATATAACACTGAAATTAAAATCAAGCCCTGAGCTGATTATTGATCTAATCTGTTCCGACGTCTCCCCAGTAAAAAGAGATATTAGGCCACTCTCAAAAACTTTGAAAATGGCCAGCAGGCATATTACTTCATACCAAAAGTTTACAGATTTACTTATTAACTTTATATTAACATTGGGTTTGAATCCCAAATTCGTTGACACCAAATCCCCCGCCATCGTCTTGTCGGTCAACACTCCTGTTAACCCCGACTCCTGCTTCTCCGTGCTGCTGTACAGAGCAGACACTTTGTACGTCGTCCGATTAGTATTGATAACACGCATAACAAATTAGAGTGCTTTTTTTTTATTTAATGAATGTGGTTGTGTTAATGAACTACATGTTTTCTTTTGGGTTTTTTTTAAAGCAAAACTACAGCAAGTAATGTGATCGGTGTATGCCCGAACACTGTGTAACACCGATTACCGCGACAAGCCTACTATAACTTTTTTATGACATACTAAAATATGACATTTTATTTATAATACAGCGTGTAAAATATATATTGAACACGTCACCATTTTTCTCAGTAAATATATTTCTAAAGGTGCTATTGAGACCATTTTCACCAGATGTCAGTCACAACCCATGTAATCCACACATGCAAAGAAACCAAACCATCGATGTCCATACCAGCCACGACCAGGTGGTGCTCGCAAGATTTCTGACAGGAGTGAAAAGAATTATCAGAAGAGTCCAAGTTCAAGTTCAATACTTTCCCCTGTGTCATTCCATTTTATTACACATAACTTAATTTCTGAACACATTTGTTTTGGTTTCTTTGCATGTGGTGATTGCATGGGTTGTGACTGACATCTGGTGACAATTTCATGTCAATAGCACCTTTTAGAAATATATTTACTGAGAAAAATGGTGACGTGTTCAATACTTATTTTACCCGCTGTATACTATAATATTTTCTATATATTTAATTACTTTTTTATGGCATACTATGCTACAACAAAAGGAGCACGTGTGTCATTGATCAGTAAAGGTACATTTTGAATGAATCACTCCCCTTTATTCTGCCCCCTTGCAGCTCGCACGGCGCCAGCCATGAAAACGGCGCCCCCTGGCTCGAAGACGTTGAAGCTGCTGTCCTCTCTGAAACACGTGCCTGTTCTGACAGTGGAGAGCCCCGCCCAGCACACCGCCCAGCACACCGCCCCTCTGTACGAGAGCGAAGAGCTGTAGGACCCTCACTAACCCCCAGTCACATCCTCAGATAACCGTCACGCATCTCAGGACTGTAAAACTGGGCCGGAGCCTGTATGTCAGGGCACATATGGTACTAATCATGCTTTGGTTCAGAATGACGGCGTTACAGCAGACCAGGACACAGAAACACTTTGAGGCCAATCCAGGTCAGGTTAATTAAACAACCAGCATTTAGGCCGATAAACTCTATAGGTTCATTTCAGATTTATTGAACAAATCAAGTTGTACGTTTAAGATTAAGGTACCGTTACAGGGAAAATCTTTTGATTATGGTATTTGAGAATTTCCCTTCATTGGAAAAAGTTTAAATTTGTCTTGCACCTCCATACATTACATGTTATGTGTTGAGGAAACAACAAGTCAAACCGCAGCGAGCACTTGGTAGCTGCTTTGAGACAAATGTTTCCATAGTCATGTGCCTTCTGAGTTAAAATAACCTCGTACTGTCCACCTGCTGCTGTGCCACCCTGCCTGTCCTTTCTCTGCAGAGCTGATGTTTGATACATGCCTTTAAGCCTCTCTTCATCTGCCTGTCTGTTCTGCTCTCAGCAAAATGGTGCGTCCAGGTCATGGATGTATTAATAGACCTGTCACTGCACTTTAATCCTGATGACTGTCCGCTTGTCGCTCTCTCATCCAGCTCTCCTGAATAAGATTCTCTGCTGTGGTATAAATTCAGTGTACTGTGTTTTTAAAGTTGGTTTCTAATATACAGTGTATGTGAATGAAGCTATTTATTTGAACTGGAGTTATTAGTTATCAGTGTTGGGATTCTCTTGGCCTGTGGTGTATCATATCAACGAGTTGGACGAAGTGAGACGGGCTGCCATGCTGATACCCAGCCTCTTCGACTGAACACAAAACCTGATCTGCACACAACTAACTTACTTAAGTTTACATTTGATCACATCTGCAGTGCGGATAAGACATGTTTTTACACTGAGCTCAAGAGGAGAAAACCTTTAATGCATTCAATAATCCTGTAGGTTCAGTTGAAAAACAGGTATCAGTGTGTCAGCCAAACTCTCCATTTCTGACCAGAGCTTTACATGAAAAGAAGCTTGAGTTGCTGCTTGGAACTGTGTGTTACAGCCAGGAAGTAATTTCACCAACAACAAAAAAAGGTCTTTTTGGCTGGATCTGCATGCAAACAGAAACTCTAGTATTTAACCCTGCGTGGCCATAAACTGCTTTTCCGAACTAATAGTTCGAGATAAAGTAGACAAACGGGGTTAGACATTGGATTTGCTTAAAGCACCAGAATAGTTTTGGTAAATTAGGCCCTTTCTGTTGAGATTTTAAACTGTAGTAGTGTGTTTTTTCTTTGTTGTGTAAGTTCTACATATCACTGGATGAATGAGGAATAAAGTTTGTGTGACCTTGCCTCACGGTGTGTATTTGCATTAATAGTCTGGCCCTGTTCAAGAACTAAATATAACTTTGATTATTATTATTATTGCCATCATGGCGCCATCTGGTGGCCAAGTTCAAAACCTGCAGATAAAGCTCTGCATTTAAAATACTTTCATATTACATACATGCGTTGATTGAATTTGTTATTTTTTTTATTAAAAACAAAAGTTGACGATATCAAAAAAAGTACATTAAAACAGTTTCTGGCTAAAAGTGGAGCAGAGGTGGAGATGTGGAGCAGAGGTGGAGATGGTGGACGGTAGAACGTATGTCTGCTTCAGTACAAAATGTTTCACAAGCAAACTACCAGCCTCATCGCCACAGTGGTCCTCCTCTACATCATGAACACAGTTTTTACATTTATACGTGTATATGTATATATATATGTATATATACATATACAGTAATGAGCAGAGATTCCAGGAGGGAAAAAGGAATGAAAAGAAGTCCAGTTGTCTCTTTTACTGATGTTCCAATCCAGAGCAATGTCGAGTTAAAGGGGATGTTGATGAAAGTGCCCAGCTCTACAACAATGCTTGATCTTCCAGAGCTGTAAGAATAGTGAATATTGCTGGGACAACTGCATGGTGTTAAACATCTGAAGGGGCTAATGTGTGACCGTGCCATGATGCGTGTATTGTGCCAGGCACTTGGACACGTGTCTCGTAGGAAGAAATAACTCCACATCTTTTCCAAGACACCTGGTGGGGTGTATTTTCCAACGAGTGCCGTCACCGAATCCTGTCGCTGCTCTCGGGTTGACATTTTTGGACGCTCAAAACATTGTTCTCGAGGTCATTTGATGTCACATCTGCTGCTTACAAGTTCATATCAGTTGATTTAATAACTTGTAAAAAAAAAAAGTGTTTCAGGTGACATTTTCCTCTTTGAAAAGTCAAGTACATTTCATTACTAAGATAACATGAACAAGATAACAAGTGGGGAACAAAGTTGAGGAAAAAAATGCTATTATCAAAACCTAAAATATGTGTTTTGAGTCCTGATAACAGCGGATGTTGCTTGTAATATCCTGTAGTCTGTTACATCACACTATGAGTACAGTGGCCAGCATTATTACAGTGTGTGTGTGTGTGAGCTCACTGTCTGTAACCGTAGTTCACGGCCCCAATAAGAAAAGGGAATACTGCTGTGTGCACATTATAAACAAGGCTCTGGTGCTGTTCTGATGAGTTACGCCGTTGGAACAACCGTGATGGCGGCTGGCTGAGGACTTTTACAAAGAGAACCTACTGAGTGGAAAGAGCAGAGCTCGAGTCTTTTCAGAAACATTTGAGTTCCTGTTAAAGCTGCAGTGATGTTTGGAGACGATGAAACTGCTCCGCTCCTTTCCTCTGCATAGGTCAAATTTCCACGTCACTCTCTTTATCGTTGTCGTGGTCACCATCGTAGAACTCATTGGCTGCCTCCGGCCTGAGGGAGCGGCAACATTGACAGCCGGTTAGGAACAAAAAAAATATATAGTTAATGCATTCAAATGATTGTAATACACATAGTATGCCATAAACATGTCATAAAGTCAAAGCGTAGTATGCCAGAAAGAAATACAATAAAAGTCACAAAAATGTTGCATGAAAAGTCGTAGTATAGTTTGCCACAAATAAAATGTAAAGTTTGCTATGCCAGAAAAATGACAAAAATAAAACATAATATAGTATCTCATAAAAAAGTCACAGTATAGTATGACATAAAAGTATAAAAAAGTCCTAGTATGTAAAATATTGCACTGACCTGGTGTAGTTTTCCTCGCCTCCCCTCTCGTCAGGGTCGGGCTCGTCGGTGCGTTCGTAGCTCAGCATGTCAGAGGGGACGTCGTGGATCTGAACGCTGGGCGCGTGGTTCAACATCTTCAGGTTCTCGAACACCGTCTGACGGATCTGGTCCAAGTACTGCGACAAACATGTACAGTTACAAAGACTGCAGAGTGGATTCATGCCCACAGGGATTTATTACCTTCACATCTTCACCAAGCAACTGTAAGATGAGCGTTACGCATCGTCAAAGCCGTTTAAAGGGATAGTTGGGATTGATTGAAGTTGAGTTGTATGGTGTATTAGATGTACTGCTGTGGACGCAGCCAAATATATTTTAGACACCTAAAAAGAGGCCAGTCTAAAAATTAAAAAAAAATCAATATCAGTGGAGCAACTCCCGTGTTCTGCGAGGTAAAAACACTGTTTTTGTCAATGGAGTCTGGTGGCTTTGTAGAGAGCAGAGATAATGTCTGTCTGACTGCAAGGTAAAGTAGAAATGTTCTAAATATAGCAAACACTTCTGTAGTAATACACTGGCTACGGATAAGTACCTGATACAACGCCACTTCAAAACATGAGAACTATCCCTTTAAATACAGGTAACACGCACTACACTAGTATAACACAGCTGCTTATTAGAGTGTGACGACGTTTCACCTGTCTGGAGTTCTGGTTTTCTATCCTGGTGCTGACATCAGGATGCAGCGTGAAGTCTGGAGCAAAGTACTCAAAATACTCTGCAGAGGACAGAAACAAGAGGAGGACGAGGGTCAGAACTCGGACACGTTTGTTCAAACTGTATGCGCTAAATTATTTCCATTTCCTTCAAAAAAAAAGCATGAACTCAGATGTGAATTCACAATGTCAAAACTCTGCTCTTCCAACAGATGGCGCTAAAGATTGAAAATACTCAAGAGTAAGTGCGACTCCACAAACAGGACTCTGAAACTGAAGCCATTTTGGGAAACAGGAAAACGAAAACGACACTGAGGAGCAGTGTGGGGACTAATAACTGGAAGCTTAATATTTAGTACATCTCAGAACAACTCACCGCTATAAGGCAGCTCATCACTGATGGACTCATCCAGTAACAGAGAGGTCTCGAAGGTCCTACAACAGAACAGCACATAAGGTCAACGGGGACCACACTTAGAAGACTGAGGAGCCCCAGAACAACACACTTTGTGTCGAAAACCACACTCACCAGCAGCGAGCCACGTTCCTCACCGTGTACCCTCCTCCTCCCAGCACCAGCAGAGGGATCTTAAAACTCTTTACAAACTCCACACACTCCCTGAAAGACAAAGCATAAACACACACGAGTTTAAATTATTACTATGTTGAACTCTAAACAGAACTGGATGGAATCTGTTCCGTACTGTAGAGGTACAGACTGGAAACTTTGAGGTATGTGTTGCAGGGCTGTACCGAATGTCATCTCTTTACAAAAACACTTCAACGCGTGGACAGGAAACAAACCTTCCGAGCGATCTACCCCCCTGAGCCTCAGTTAATGACCTTCCATGATTATAAATGCACATATGGGTCAGATAGACTTCATCAGGCGTTAACTATTTTATTCTCCTCTCTGTTTCCACATCTTATTTTTCTTTTTATTCTAGTTATGTGATTATACAGTATTGTTTATATTTCGTTGAATAACACTTTTTGCTGTCGCTTTAACCCAATTTCCCCCGCGCGTATGAACCTGGAGCTGCTTGAAGGTGTTTCCAAAAGAGAAACTTCGCTTTAACTGGGAAACTGATTTAAAATGAGCCGGTCTCACCCGTGTCCTCGTATACTGAGGTTGAAGCAGCCGAGTCTGTCGCAGCCCAGAGAATCTGCTCCGCACTGGAAGGAGAATAAAACACGCAGCTTCATAATCTGATGAGAGTTTGCTTCATCACACTGAAACATCTGTCATTTTCTCTCACACACACACACACACACACACACACACACCAAATGATCCATTAGAAGACAAGTGTTAATTAAACAGATGAATCCTGCATTAGAGGCTCAGAGTTACACACTGACCTGTAGGACGATGCAGGTCGGCTGGTAGAAATCCACCACCTGCTTAATAACCGGCTGGAACAGCTGCCTGTAGCCTGAACACACACACACACACACACAGACACACACAGACACACACACACGGCTCACATGAGGATGTGGTTCACAGCAGTATGAATGAAGCTCTCTGAGTTATTTGATACTATCGGTGTTACACTTGAAGTGAACTCACTCTGGTCATCGATGCCGTCTCTGAGAGGAACATTGAGACAGTAGTACCGGCCGCTCTCTGCGCCGACCTCATACATGTCACCTGCAGCAAACATTAATTAACACAGTATTAATACACAACTGTAGAGAGACAACACAGAACTGAAGCAGCTCAGATAACATAGTTTGTTTTACTTATTGAGCCAAACAAACAAAAAAAATGGCTGAACATATAAACCTGTTGTTTTTCTTTGTAGTAATAAAAGTGTCATTAATCTGCATGGCACTTTTATTATTTTTTATATTACCCCCAACTCCCAGTCGTAGAAAACACAATCTGATCAACAGATGGTGTCGTCTGATGTTTAAAGCAGCTGGTACCTGTTCCTGGAAAAAAGTAGTTCCCGTATTTGTGGAAGGACACAGTCATGACACGGTCTGTCAGGTAAAAGGCTTCCTGCACGCCGTCACCGTGGTGAATGTCTATGTCGATGTAGAGAACCCTCGGGTGGTATCTGTAACACACACACACAGACAGAGAGACAGACAGACACACACACAGACAGACAGACAGACAGACAGACAGACACACACACAGATGTAAAGACAGACACAGCAAACACTTGATGAATGTTCTTCTTGTCTTGTCCTCTTACTTGAGTAGCTCCAATATACTGATGACGATGTCATTGACGTAACAAAACCCAGACGCCTGCAAACACAAAAATATAATTTTAGTCTTTTAACTGTTCACAGCTAAATGTAATGAGTTTAGCGGAGAGGAATGACAACATGTGTTCTGACCTCAAATTTCTTGGCATGATGCAAACCCCCCGCCCAGTTGATGGCAATGTCACAGATCTGGAAAACAAAGTAGAATCACTATCAATTAAAGGTCACACGTGTAACACTGTCTGAGTGACCGGCAGCCTCGGAGCAGGACAGGAAGTGAACGGGGCTGCAACTGAAATAATAACAATCAGTTCACTTCTTTTTCTCAGTGACCCCGCTCTGTTTAAGCTTTATGTATCTATAGAGAAATAGCAAAAGCAACAAGATTATCGGCCGAGGTGCGGCGCTGTCCATAGTACTGAAATGGAGCGGAGACTGATGAGACGCGGTTTATTAGCCTGCTTGAGTCTCGTGTTTGTAAATAGAACTTTTGGCCATAATTCCATTTCTCCCCTTGTAGCAACCGACAGACAAAAAGGAAACGACACGGGACAGTCAGCGAGAGAGAGAGATGTTTATACGCGTCTCCCCCTGATGAGTTTGACAGCGAATCGCCCATAGATTCAAAATATATTTAGCGCTACATTCTTATGCGAGTGCTCGGATTAATAAATGTATTCTTTGATTTTGAAACAGCCATATGTTGAGCCATCGCCAAGATGCTGCTCCGATAGTCCTGCCAATGTGGACAGTGCAACTTAATCTACATGTAGATTCATTCCCGCACACTAAGGAGATTATACTGCTCCAGTCGAACCAGGCTCTTCAGTTTGCATCCTCTAATAGTGGACTATTCGGTGTCACCCCGACTGTCTTACCTTGTGGTTGAGCTGTGTAGCTCCTTGTAAAGAGGCTCCAGTGTATCTTGAGCAAAACTCAAAAAGACCTGGAAACACAGGACTGAAACAAAAACACACAGGCACAAAATATTTTAGTTGTGGTTTAGTCAGTCCTCTAATAACAGTTAAGTTCTGGATATTAGGTGGAGAATCAAGCATCTGATCTGTAATAGTTCAGAGGAGTATGAAGAGCAATAGCATTTCCTAAAGATGTTGGATGTACGGATGAAACTATGACAATACATTGCAAAAGTGTAAAAAAAAACCTTTAACAATTTTAGGCCTTAAGTTTTCTCTTAATGCTCACCAGTCGTCTCCCACATTGAACGTGTTGAGGCTCTTGGTGAAGCCCTGCATGTTGTTGGGGCTGACCTTCTGCAGGAAGTCTATGTAGTCTTCAGAGTGGAACCGACACATGTCGTGCTGAGATGCTTTGTATGGCTTGAACACCTAATCAAAAAATTTAAAAAATGTATTAAATACAGTGTGAAATGTTGTTTTAGTTTAATCTCTTGATTTCACTGTTTTTACTTTTGAATGAAAAGAGTGAGCAGATGTTATTTGAGTGCGAGTGTAACACCATCTCTCAGTGCTGCTCACCATCATTTTCTTGTAGAGCCCATAGTGCAGCACCAGACTGTGAGTCAGAGACAGACGGTGAGGCTTCATGGGGTGTCCCGCACCTGGCAGACAGTTTACACATTACAGTACAGATATTTCACTAACACATTCATACTGTATTAGAGGGATTTCCATGATGCCTAATATTAATATATATATATATATATATATATATAACGACAAATAATTAATATGGAAATAACATACTGAACTTGTCTGTAAAAACACTATGAAGTCAATTGGTATCTTGAGTTTATTCATTGATTAATCATTCCTGTATTTTTATTTTTTATTACAGCTTAATTTATCCTTGGAAAATGTATTGTAATATATGCATGTCCCACTTATCTCAATATGATTTTCATAATCCAAAACGTTTTTTTGAGAGACTTCAATCAATTTTCAATGTGAACATATACCAGACCCTTTATATAATATATAATATATATAATAAATATGTACACCTAACTCATGACTTGCCTAGCGCCTCCCAAAACTTTTCCAAGTCTTCCTCAGACATTCACTCGTATTTCACAAGACACTCAAAGGACTTTCATCGTGTGTTTTGTTGGACTTTCCTTCATCAATATTCATTGAAATACAGAGGACGATTCCATCACTACAATCAACATCTACATTATCATAATTCAGAAAAACATCTGAAAAGGACTTTAATTAGCAAAGATCATAGATTTCATTGTAATGCATTTCAACATACATTTCTATAAATGTTTGTTTTAGAACCTTTGATGAATTGTGCAATCTTTGTTTTTATATAAGACTATTGACATTTAATAAGTAGGGTATCTTTTAAAAGGCATTTTATATGTGCAAATAAATAAAATCACTACTGAAAAAAGGCCATTACACTTTCACTTTGAGTCGTATAATACAATAAAGTCGTAATTATTTAAAGATAATCAATATAAGTGAACGTACAATGACAGCACACAGTATAACATAGGTGGGCATGTTGTTTACATATTTTAAATAATCTACAATAATCTTTGTATATTTTTATCCTGCGAGTATTTAAGGTTAAAGATCCAGAGCAGGTATCGTCGCAGTTTACGCTGCACACTGTCGGAAATGTACATATTATTTACTCTAATACAATTATCCTTATTGTAAGACACGTATTACTACAAACTGAGCCTTTTAACCGTGGGAACTACCAGGACATCCCACGCAGATAGCGAAACTAGAGCGACACATAATGGGACATTTTAATAAATGACAACATCATTTGCAACCTAACGTTAGCTAGCTAACAAACCAGATGCTCTGGAATGAGCACAAACACGTAGAAACACATGTGAACTTGTGCTCCAGTGAACACCTGCACAACAGACCTCCACATGCACAGAGAGGGCGTGAAACGCTAATATTAAATATAAAAAACACGCCTCTGAAGTTATTAGCATGCGGCTAGCTGGCATTAGCATCATCTCCCTTTGTAGGCCCGTTCACTACGACAACCAAACTCACCATAATGAAAGTTTCCCACGTCTGGGTCATAAAAATAAGACGTTCTATTGTTCATGGTGAAAGAAATATCTTCGGACTGTTTTAGAAAAAACTACGACTGTTCTTGCAGCTATAAAACACACATTTTGCTATCAATTAGCAGATAGCCGCCATGGTAAACACCGACTGAAGTGCGTCATCAGAGAGCGACAGCGCCGACGGAGAGGGGCGGGGGCGCGGGCGCGCGGGCGCGTGGAGGAGGAAAGTAATGTTTTCTGATATATTAAATATATATATATATATATATAGCAAATAAGCTGTTAGGCCTAAAACTACGTGTGCTTTATTACATTGCATTTATTGTGTGATTGGGGCATTACCAACCCGCATGTTCTGGCATAAAGTCAATTTCCCACTTTATTTGTTATCATACACATTATGATTTACCACAGGGCACAGTATGTGTCCAATAAAGTAACACAAGTAAAACAACAACAACACGTATTTGTACGTATTTACTGGAGCTTTCATCTACATTTGTAGCCTCTGGTGGTGTTTCAAAATGTTTTGTTTTTATTTTATTTCTTTTACCTAGAATGAAGCCAAAATATGAAATCACATATTTATTTTCAACAACAAAGACATGACTGTAGGGGTGGATACAGATTGACAACGAATAGAATATTGAAATGGAGAGATTAACTGTAGATGTGCCTGGAGAAGAGTGTGTGGTGAATAATTGTTGTAGGGAAGCACTTGTCTGGACATTAAAGTATTTGTGTCATTGATGATATTTGTGGCAGCAGCAATACTAGAAACAAACAAAAGGACGGTCGGTCGTAGAAAGAAAAAAATGAGTGGATGAATGAGTAAATAGAAATGGATGCGGGGAGGAAGAAATTCCCATATATCATTATGCGACAATAATAATATTCTTTCTAATAATCTTCTTTGTAGTTTTAATGTTGTGTGTTTGTGACTGTGTGACTGTGTTTCCACTTGTATGTCTGCCTCTAAAAAGTGTATAGTGTCTGCAGGAGTGAATGCATTTGTTTGTGTACATATGTAAATGTGCATGAGCTGTACTCAAGAGATTTAAGAAGTTAAATACTTTTCATTGAATTGTTTAAAAATGGCTCCCAGTGGAGGTGTTGTGATTTATTTTTGTGACGTATCAAGTATGTCCAAGTCTCCTGTTATGCACAGCGACAGGGATAGGACACAAGAAACAACACTTGTCGTATACAGAACAACTTTATTGTTGTGTTTTATTGTCAATTACATAAAGTTTTTACCTCGTAACATACGAGGTAACAACAATCAAATCAAACGGATCAACCAAAAAAAAAACAGGGGCAACTTTTAAGGTTTGAAACAGCCTCATTATTGTATTATTCATTTAGTGAAGTTAGTTTTGTACTCAAAAGTTTCTTAATTAGCAAAAAAAAAAAAAAAAACATAATAATACTCGTACACTGACTCACATACACTGACTCACAAAAAAACAAAAAAAAACATAATAATACTTGTACACTGACTCACATACACTGACTCACAAAAAAAAAAATAAAAAATGTCCTCAGCTTGGTTTTCCAAAACGCCTTCAGAGTCAATCTGCTGACACACCCCTATAACAAAATACACAGTACTTATCATTGGTATCCAAAAGCTGGAAAAACAAAATTGCTGGTGTTATGATTGACGGAGGCAAAAAATACAGCTACAGGTGAAACGTGTGATTTGTGCTGGCAGCGTCCAGTCACGGATTAAAATGTGGATCATGTTTAAACTATCATCAGAGGATTCTTTTGTTAATCAGATGATTTTGATGGCATCCAGTGATGTCAGGCAGAATGAGGCGTCTCTGTAGGTTTAGTTCAAAAATAACTTGAACATGAATCCAATAAAAAGAGTTACCTTTGTGTTGCTGTGTTTACTTTGGACACCTGTTGATGGAGATCGATGGAGATTTTCCAGATCATACATTGAGAGAAACCAGATGTTGCACTGGTGGAAGAAAGGAAGGCGCAGGAGTTGTAATACCTGTCGTGTCATCCGCGGGATTTAACACGCATGCAGTAAAATCCTGTGAACACAAGCGTACGATGGTTTCTATTCTTTCCCCAGGGGGTTTAAAGTTTTTCAAAGATGCTTAAAACTGAAATGTCTTCTTCATTTCCTCCATCTCTTTACCTCGCTTCCCCTCCACCCTTCCCCTCTTTCTTTCCAAAGTAAAAAATAAAACCTGTGTGTGTGATGGCGAGAGCAGATGGGCCCGAGAGGTATCCCAGCACAACCTTACATACACAGGGTCATGTCCGCCGCAGCGTCTCTGCTGCATGAATGCGTGTGTGTATAAAAGTGTGTGTGACAGCTAGATGCTTGGGAGGATTTCAGAGTGATTTATTAGTACACTCTTCTAAACACTATCTGTGAGTCCTGCCTTCACATGACTGGAGGAGTGAATGATTACATGTTTTCTCTTCACTATAGCTGCAACTATTGTCAGTTGCATCCGGTTAAGCAATTCATCTTTAATCTATAAAATGTTGGCCATCGTGGTTTCACCACCAAGGTGGACGTCTTCAAAATGTTCGTATTTATTCGGACATCTTTTAAAAACCCCAAAATGTAAAATTTACAACGATGTAAAACGCATGAAAGCTGCAGGTCACTTCATTTGAGAACGCGCAGATGTTTGGCATTATTTTATGGTTAATAACTTTAACAATGAATCAGTTTTCTATTGATTGTCTAATCAATGAATCGACTCTTTATAACAGAATCTTTGATGGACACTGTTGTGAGTTACAGCAGCTGTGAGGCTTCGATGGTGTAGACTGATGGAGGTGTATAAGTAAATTATAGGCCTGTGAATCACAAAAAGAAACAATCCTACATTATGTTGCTTTAAAGTGTGTGTGTGTGTGTGTGTGTGTGTGTGTGTGTGTGTGTGTGTGTGTGTGTGTGTGTGTGTGTGTGTGTCTGTGAGTAATCGTTCACAGAGCAACACTGCCTCGCCTTCACTCTACAGAATGTGTGTTGGCTTGTCGGCTGTTTTGCGTTGGAATGTCTGATGTGCATTTGACTCTCTCTCCTGCTATTTCTCTGTCTCTCT
>CALSBV010010127.1:1249077-1316900 GCA_943590825.1 Bovichtus diacanthus
CCCTCTCTTTGCGTAGCGGCACGTGAGGTGCAGCAGCTTCAGTCGTCTGGCAGCGGCTCACACGATGTTATTAGACAATGTGCTGCTGTGTTGGTCGCTCTGGAAGCACTCGGAGCCTAAGACTGTAGTTACACACAAATAGAAAACAAGCCTGGGATGTGTCATGGAGGAAAAACAATTCACATTTGTATGATTTAGTAATTGATGCTCTCAATTTAGAAATGTGACTTTCTAACTAAGACAGATCTGTGCCACAGAGTAAGTTAACAAACACAGGTTTAGAGCCAGAGCTGCTACACCAGCACCAGCTGAATCAAGAAGTCTGTTGAGCTACAGTCAACAAGTGTAATCCACGGGCTAATATTTGGAGCCTCTCCTGCACGAAAGCCACTCCAAATAAACTACAGAGTTCATTTCAAAGGGGACACGCTTTGAAATGTGCTTATCAGCCTACAGGACTGTAATACAGGGTAAAGACACAAAGCGAGAGAGCGGGCAGATTATAGAAATATGGAGCTGGAGAGATTAAGTAGAGAGAAAGACTGTATGATAAAGAACTTCAGAGTTTGTGAGATTAGAGACCAATGGGGAGAGATTTAAAAGGAACGACTGGGAGATCGACAACATCACAGACGAGTTAGGACAGAATAATATAACTGTACCCCGAACCTTTAGCAAAAAAACGTACATTAAAATCCACACTAAGGCCGATAACGGTTAACCTAATGTAGTAAAAGACCTCTCGACCTGACCCAACCAGAGCTGGTTTAGTTTTGTTTTTTGGTGGTGAATTTATATTGTTCACACAAAAAAAAAACAGATGTGTTCACAGCTTGTTCTGATGGAAACCACAGGTTGTCGTGTCATAGCTGCGGCATTGACACGACAAATGTTGCAGCACCAGCATCAGGGACGGAAAAACTAATACAAGTTTGGACGATATGGTAATTTAACTTGTCCTAACTTTAGCAAGCATGGGCTATGTGCATATGTGCAACCACAGCAGAAAAAATAATACAATTGTTTTTCCCCCGGAGACGTGCAGCATACTGTCTGACCTGCTTATGTTTGAACCAGGGTCTGTTCATTGTTCTGTTGGTGGCACATAAGCCAGAAAGAGAAAAGGAGATTCTTAACTCTACGGTGGAAGAGATGTTCCAGTGTGCCTCTTCAAAATGCACACACATGCACATGCACATCACAAAAACACTACAAGGGGGGAGAAAGGACGCCTGTCCGAACTGCACGCAACGTAATGGCCCATTTGAATGTGTGTATGTACATTCATGTGTGTATGTACATTCATGTGTGTATGTACATTCGTGTGTGTTAGAAAAAGAAGGTGGCCCAGGAATGCCAGTGAGAGCTGGCCCATCGTACTGGCACCAGGAGCCATCATCACTATGATGAACTGATGACTGAAGTGTGTGTGTGTGTGTGTGTGCGTGTGTGTGTGTGTGTGTGTGTGTGTGTGTGTGTGTTTGATACCAGAAAAATGCAGGGAGAATGTGCTGAGTGATGTAAAAGTGTAGATGCCACAACTAAGGATTAGAAAAGAATGAAAGAATTCATGCGGTACAGCTGGCACACATCTGATGAAGCGCGTCACTCTATATGAATGCATGATTTATCATCTAAATATACAATAGTGAGCGCTCTCTTTGGATTCAATGCCCGCTTTATCCTTTCAGGTTTGTCAAACTTACATCTTGATGCTGTATTCTTAAGGCATTATGTTCATGTGCCATTGTATTTATAAGAAACACGCCATGGTGATGGTTCAGATGTTGTTCCAAACAAAGGGAAACAGTAGCCGGTGACCACACCTATGTGAATGGCTGTAAAAAAAAAATGTGCAGAAATGGGCGGCGATGCCAAGATCTGGAACCAGGGAATGATTATGATGGATGAAATATCTCGAAAAAATAAATAAATATATATATATATATATATCTGTGGTGACATTTGAACAAAGATGACATTTTTTAAACCTAAACCCAGATGCAAAAATCTTTTGTTGTATTTTTCATCATTTTATCCAGATGGTGAACAGTTTTAACAAAACTCTTGTGCTGCTGTTGTCATGAATGTTGGTATTGACAGTTATACAGTTTGAACTGAAATGTAAATCCGGCCGAAAGAACGTAATATAACGGCAGACTTTCTCTGTTTATGGGTGAGCATGTCCATCCTCTTTGGAAAAGTATTTATCTTCAACACAAACATGGAGGGAAACTTCCAAACTGAAAGATTTAAGTTGTTTTAATGACGTTGTGTCCAGCACAAGCTGGAGCTCCTGAGTCCTGAACCGTTTTACTTGGGGTCCAACAAGCTCTATTGATCATTTTGTAATTAATTAGTTCATGTCTGCATGTCCCTTGACCCTTTAAACCAGGATTTGAAAGAGAAACCCTCTCCCAGCATCTCTGAAGGCCTTCACATGTGGGAGGTTAATGCTCCCTCACAAGGTTATAAAAGCATGATGTTTTCCTTTTTGAAGTGCCAATCTTGTTCTAGCCTGTCCTGTATCTCGGTTCTAGATATAAGCGGTAATTATCAAAGGCGCGCCAAAATACAACTCCACAGCTACAAGTACTTCCATAAATCCTTATTTAGGAATTTATACTTGTTCCTTAATTGTTCAAAGGACATACATTGATCTCTGTCAAATAAATCCCAATTCCCAATCAAACAATTCCAAATTTCAGTAAAAAAAAACTATATATACGTATATATTTATATTAAGGATTGTATTGTGCCATAGTGAAGTCGTCGGTGTGAAAGCGCGATTTGAGCATTTTGCATGAGATTCTTTATGTTTCCTGTGAAAAGGTGAAGAAGGGTAACGATTATGCGGAAAAGTGTTTTGATATAAACCCAAATTGAAGCTTGTTCAGCTGTCATGTATGGGTTTGATAATTGTTCTATTGCATATATGTGTATATATAGTGACGAGCTCGGCCTCCGTCCTCTATGGCCGCATAACGTTTTGTCTAATTTACATGTTTTTACCAGCCCATAAAAAGTTGTTTACAGCTTTTGTTATATTTGGATGATCAACTGTAAAACTTACTGGGGAAACATTACCTGCACAAGTATAAAGCATGCAGTTAGATGGGACTGGCAGGAGGTTGGTGAATATCTGGAATCAACTGAAATAACTCGCATACGTCAATTTCCTGAGCAGCTTCTCTTTTCTTTAGCAGCCCTGAAGCATTACATTGTCATTTTTTGGGAGGAAAAGTGTATGGAGGTGGTAGGGAGAACAAAAAGAAGAAAAAAAAAACCCAACAAATAACTCTTCAGCTGCTCCAACAATATACCAACAGGCTTTTGTCTCAATGCTTCACAAGCTTTGGCTTGTGTAACGCACATGAATGGCTTCGGCTCTTTGCTGCAGTAAACTAAATAAAAGTGGGCACATTAACAAACGAGCTCTGGTACAAAAGACCTATTCATATAGATTTGTTTAGAATTTGACAAATGAGCAAGTCAGTGACTTAAGTGTTTCCAAATGTCAGCAACCAGATCAAACCTACTACACAGCCAACATGCAAAATGACTGGTGTTTACCCGTTCCATGCCACCAGTCGTGTTATGAACATCCCAGACTTTACATTTCTACATGATAAAAACTCTCTTCAATCCTGTAAATTGATACGTCAACACAGACGGGGCATGGTGCTTCAGCGCTGCAGGTATTAGGTTCAGTATCAGGGCTTAAAGGACAATTGGACTGTTAAAACCTTCCCATCCTGCTGGATTCACTGTAATGTTATCCAGGCAGCTCACATGAATGATACTGACTCCCTGCCAACTTTTTCAAAGGACGTGTCAGTATGTGTAGCTGCCAGCACAGGCTCCGTATCTATAGGCGGATTATAATAATTGGCTAATCTGTATTCAAAAGCTGTAATGCACCTCGAGAGGGAGAGGAAGAGGAAGGTGGAGGGTTGGGAAGGTGAAAGCGTGTCAAGAGAAAAACAGGCAGGAGGGGAAAGAGGAAGAAAACAGCGACCGAGAGAGGAAAAGAAAGACACACAGAGGAGTGTGAAAACAGCGAGAAAGAGAAGTGATAATGTTTCCAGCAGAGTTGCCTGTGTGAAGCGGAAATCAAGAGTCTCGGGGAGCGAAGGAGGGAAAGGAGATGAATGGAGGAGGTGAAGGAAGGAGCGTAGGTGTAGGAGGGGATGGAGAAGCAGCATTCCTGACCGCACAGTTACAGGACGGGACGAGAAAGAGGGAAAGAAGTTAATCTGAAAACCAGATGTCTTAAGGACCAACAGAGGGTCAAACCTATCTCCGCACACACACACACACACACACACACACACACACACACACACACACACACACAGAAAGCGCTCCATCCCCACTCCTGCGCTCTCATTCACAGACCTCGGAAACTCGGGGGCTTTACAAGTCAGCAAACACCCACCAGACTAAAACATCAACTGGATACTTTTTTTTTTTTTTTACGTCTGTTTTTCTTGTAAAACTCTGACTTTGCAGCCTGCAGTGAAAACTAAAGGATTTGTTTTGGGCTCTATTTTGCACTTCAACTGTTTGTTCTTTCCCCTTCTGGAGTTATTTCCAGGTGAGTCTCTTGTGGTTTTTATAATGAGAACTTGTTGAACGCTCCCAGATGTAAAAGTAACTTTAACAGAGGCTGTTGTTTGTGTTTATTTTTGTTAGTTTTCTGGTTTTAATGGAGAGATGCTTATTTAAAATGTCTCTTTGCATGTTGATGCAATAGCCTGGACATTTGCATGGATTGAGTGTCTTTCAGAAGTTGATGTATGGCTGATGACTAATTGTGCTCATTTAAAAGTGACTGTGAAATAACTGGAGGTTGTCAAAAGATTTCCAAAGGGTTTCAGAGCCATATTTGTCTTTGCGACTTGGAGGAATCCCGTCTCACTTTGAAATGTTGATGATCCGATTGCATATCGACTGTCATGTTGTGACAGATGTGCTTTGTGTCACACACTCATCTGTGGATTGACTTGTGTTAAGTGGAATTAGCAGGAGACAATAGTCTGTTTATTTTCGGTCTACTGAGCAAGTCTTTGTCCACAACTATTGGGAAAACTGTCAAATAGTTCTTCTACTTTTCTGGCCAATAATTAACCTATTTTTGCCCACCATAAAAATGCTTCCCATATGATGACGTTGAAAGAGCATCTGAAAATTGTAAATATTTATAATTGATATTCTGTGTGCAAGACAAAGAAATCTCTTTGAAACGCAGCCTGTTCCTGGGAAAGTTTGTTTACTCTAACCAGGTCCATTAGCGAGTTTAATAAAGTTTAATTAATGATGGTACCAATCAGCTCCGTATAAATACTTTTAACGTATTTATTAGCTACACACTGAAAGGGGGCAGCTTTAAAGTAATTATAAGCGACAGACAAAAGAAAGCTTTCTGAACTTTGCCTTGACGGTACAAAATATTTTAGATTTGCTTAAAAAGCCACCTGATCGCTCTCCGTGCCACCGCAGCAAAGATTTACAGCCAATACTTGGAAAGGAATTCTCAAAGGAATCTGCCCATTAAATTTAAGCGAATAATTAACATCCAGTCAGAGGATTTGGTTTCTCATCCCATATATTCAGTGTAAGTGAAAACTTAGTTTAATGACACATTATGGAAATGTGCTCCATATTTTTACCCTTACACAGAAAAACGCATTGTCCCTGTGTAATAAATGTAATTACATTACCATACGCCGGAATAACTGAAATCTAAATATTCAAAGATATGTTTGTCAATGATTAAACGTAATGTTTCATAACTTGCCGGATGACCTTCGCGACACAGGATTGGTAGCGATAACAATCCACGCTTTTCTGAATGTGTGTATATGGGCAGCACATGATATTAAAGACTTGAAAACATGTGGTAATCACATTGTAGTCTTCAATGGACATGTGTTATCTTGAACAAAGCAGCTGTGACTTGGCTGGCAGTCATTGTAATGCTTTTGACATAAAGATGTATTGGACTGACTCAGACATTCTTAAAGCAATACACCATGTATTAAAGAGACTGGTTTGGCTTTTGATCTGTTTTAAGTGATTAAGTAGATGCAACTAACTTTGCCAAGTGTTGTTGGTAGACTGGTGGTGCAAAAACAAAACACATGGGAAAGTTTTTCCTCACTGCAACTATTATTCTGATTACACGAGGGAGTTTTAGGCTGTGAAGTATAGTATACTGTATATTTTTCAATTAGGAAGCTGTGTAGGTGACTCTCAGTTACTTATGTGCCAGCATAAGCGCTCAAAAAAAACGACCAAATGCCCTTGATAGTGTGGTAATTCTGTTAAATTTCTACCTTTTCTTCCATTGGCTGATATATCATAGCAAATAAATACACAGTTGTAATTAATACCATAGAACACGGCTGGGACTGGGAGATAATGGAAGAAAGTTATCAATTATGTGACGTTCCTGCTATGACTAGTAAAGATATCTGGCAAGAAAAGGCACAGCAGACATGGCTTTAACTGGAGCATTTGCTCAACGCTGATCATTTTCAATTTGAGACACTTGGAAAGCTCCTCCGAGTGTGAGATGCACTGTTGGCCAATAAAAATGAAGTGCCCAAAGAGCTTTAGCGTCATTCTGAACACTTTAATCACATTGACGACGTTTCAAATCTCTCCTTAGCTAGTAGTTTAAAGCTCGGATGAATTCTGGCACTTTATTTATCGAGGTCTTATTGTCATAGTTGTTGTTTTCTGAGGCCACAGTTGTTTAGTTTACACAGTATATCAGTGATCTCATGTGAGGATGTGGAAGTCCAGATGTATGCTGACGACACGGTCATATACACTCATACTCTCTCTCTCATTAACGCTTCTTAAAGTTGATAAATGTCTGCGTGACTTGTGTCTTACCTTGAATATATATTTAAAAGACATATTAAAACAAGGTAAAACATTTTTAATATAACATTGTTAATTAGACATATTAGTAAGTCATTAACAATAGAAGCATCAAAAACATGTTTGCGTGCTATGATTTTTAAAATCTTTATCGTACATCCTGCTGGTTCCAGGCCAGTAAGACTCTTTTTAAACAAGCCTTAAAAGTTTTTAATAGAAAATAATTGAATCGCCGTCACATATCGTCCAAACACAACCTCTTGAGTTTTTAATATTTCAAGAGGTTTTTTCAACTCCGCTCTGAGCAAATGAGCAGAACTTCTGAACCTTGTTGACATTAATATGACCGTGATTCAGGTTTTTAAATTAAACAATTATTGTCATTTTACAGTTGCACTTGCTGAATGCGCTGGTATTTATATGTTGATGTGTTTGTAGATTTTCCTGTATAATTAATAGTGTGATAGAGACTATGTAATGTTGCATGTAAATGAATGGTTTTAGTGTCTGTTAATGTGTACCTGCCAAGGGACTGCAGATACAAATGAGTTTATAGCTAAATCTGCCGTAAATCTTCTCTTAGATATATAGTTTTTTGTATGCATGGTCATTGTTTAATAAAGACTAATAATTGAACTGACTATCAAAGGGAACCTCTTATGAAATGAATGAATTTAAGTTGATTCTAATGAAAACAGCTGTTTCAGTTAAAGCAACACTAGCTGTCTAGTTTATCAAACTCACCAAAGCTTATTTAGCTCCATTGTTCTGCGCTGGTGGCACAAGTTTAAGGGTGGAGATCTCAACACCTTGGTCAGTGAAACCAAAACTAAACTAGAACGGCACTTGGAGACAGCAGAGCTCCGGCAGTTAGGGCTGTTTCTGTTTCTATAAGTGAAACATAATGTGTGTATCCACCCTGTGACTCAAATCCGCTCCAAAATATAACGGGTTTTTCCTTGGCCCATGCTACACCCTTCCACCAAGTTCAATGTAAAGCAACCAGAAGTCTTTTCAGTAATATTGCTGACAAACCAACCAACAAACCAACGAACTAAACCCAACACATACCCTCCTTGGTGGGGTAATAAATGGCTAGATACCACAAGATGTGAGTGGAAAATATCAGCTTTCTGTTCATTTATTTGTCTACATTGCAAGTTACCTATGAGATAGTTTTAGGCTTCAATTCAGTTTAATATAGACCAAAAGGCAAATGCACTATAATAACTGTTTACTATCAAGATATCCGTTTTTTTTTTTGTTTTTGCTGCAAATATGCCCGCTATCATTCAACATAGAGTATGCTAGATAAGGATCCTGTGGTCTAGTAGTGGGGTGTCTATGTGCTTTACTACAACTACAGTATATTCCTTTATGGTGCAGTACAGCCTTTCCTGTTTCTGCTCATTAAATATAGTTTTTACTTCCTTTCTTTTCTGTTTGTGCCAGCGTGACTCCTTGCATTGTTCACTGATCATGTTTCAAAGTGCACCGCAGAAGAAGTGGATGATTGTAAGATGTAAAGAAAGACCATATAGAAAGAAACAAAGGAGTGAAGGGTGAATTTTGGCAAGACTTGCAGTAAAACCGGCATGTGCCAGTGAACATATGATTTTGATCAGCAGGAGTGCTCCGGCTCTTTCCTTCACTTTATCTCTGTCAGGTGGGAGTCCGGGAGGGGTACTAAGTGATTTCATTGTACGGAGACACCCTTTTCTCATCTTATCTCTCCTCATCTGTTTTCTCTTTCTATTCTGCTGTCCTCTCCTCGATCATTCCTCCCTCTCCTTCCTTTCCTCTCTAATTTCCTTTCCTGTCCTCCCAGTCTCCAAAGTGCGAGCACAGGAGATCTGCTAAAGCCATTAGAGGAGAGCAGGAGCAAAGAACTGGCTGACGGTGTTTACCTGTGATCATCCTAACCCTTGAAACTTCAGACCGACTGAATGGACACCTTTATTGCTCTGTAAAGTTAAGCTAGAAGCTACAGCAGCAACAGGTTTTAGTCCTACCTGAGACACATTATAAGTGAGGTTCGCTGAACATCTGTTTGTAACACCTAATAAAAATGCTTTCAATATCTTTTCAACATGCCATTTAAATGATAGAACTGATGACCACATTTACAAGGACGATATGGGACATTCATTGAGAGCCACAGGTATAGTATATCAGCTGCTGGCTTTTTGAGTTAAGTTATGTTAAGCATGAATTTTTATGATCCTGGACACAAGGTGGCAAAGTCATTAGAGACGTTTCGGCTCGTGTGACACACAGCATCCGTCCTGCTGCTGCAGTATCCTTGACCACAACAATGTAGTTGACCCTGACCTCTGAGGACGCAAGTCTTCTTACTGTGGATCAATATCACAACGTTATTAATTCACACGTGCACATACAGTATCATACAGAACGTGAAAGTTCCTTCTTGACCTTGTAGTTTGGCAAAATAATCTTAATTTAAAGCTGTTGTTAATCCATATTTTAAATTAACAATAACTCTTTGTGTAATTGTGTAAATACGTCTTTGTGACTCGTAGAGTGCAAATCATGACTAAGCCCGTTCCCATAAGTGAAAAATAATGCGTGCATCCAATCGAGATTTGGATCCGCTCCAAAATTCTTTCTTGGACCATGATGCACCATTGCTACACGTTTGAGGAAAAATGGGACCGTAGTTTTTTCCGTAATCCTGCTGACCAACAGACAAACGTAAAACATAACCTCCTTGGCGTAGGTATTTATCACCTGACTCTGCAGCTGCCCTCAGCTCTACCAAGTATTGAGTCTTTCAGCTATTGTTTTGGTTACGGGTAGATTTAAACCTTCTGTTCACTAACTTCCCAGCAACAAATGTCAAACACACAAAGTTGGCTACAGGTCACATTTTGCGAGCAATTAGCAGCTTAAGAGCCAGATATGTTCTCAGGAGTTGGTGGAGACCAAAAACAGAGCTAAAAGGGGAGTGAATATTTTACTGGAAGGCGACAATACGTCAATGTAGTGTTTACAGCTACAATTGGCTGAATGAGTTAATGCAGGTCAGCCCAGATGATGTGAAACACAATAGGCTGAACATAATTCTCATTCGCTCTGACATCATCCCATCGTCACATTGGACAGCAAACATGTCCTTTCACCTTGTGAACCCTCGTACTAAAGAAACTAAAGGCATCGAGATTGTTACATCTGTTATTCTTCTTCTTTTACAACGTGAAAATAATCTTTCAGTTGGAACAATTCATTTAATCTGAACTGTCACCACTGAAATAAACCGTAAACCTGACTCACCTCTATGTCGTCTAATATGTTTGTCAGATTAGGGTGTGTGTGTGTGTGTGTGTGTGTGTGTGTGTGTCACACAGCTGTTAGGTAAATTAGCCTCCCTGTGAGGAGAAAACACAGAGATAGAAGTGGAAACCCAGAAACCCCAAACTGGCCTCTAATGACTTCAAAGTATGTATGTGCGTTGCTTGGTTCTACCTGTGAAAGTGTGTGTGTGTGTGTGTGTGTGTTTGTGTGTGTGTGTGTGTGCATGTAATTGGTATGTAATGTCTTCAAAGGCATGTTAACATTTAAACAAACATAGTGCCAAACCCCCTGGCACTGCAGCAAACCACAACTGCCAATGTTAAGTGATTATTTTGCACTCTACTGTCAGTACTGTATTGTATTGTATTGTGTTGTATTGTACAGTATTTGTTTGAGCTCCCAGAGTGTAACTTTGAGTCATTAATCCCCAACACAGACAGATTTAGGCAAGAAAACTACTTGGTTAAGTTAAGGAAAACACCATGGTTTGGGTTAAAATAAGTACATAAGTATGTTATGTACGTAACGTAAGTTAAGTACATAACATAAGTTAAGTTATGTACAAACTTAAAATAAGTCATGAACAGTGGTCTCCTGGGGGTGTTGGTATCAGATGCCGAGGGCCGTAACAAAACGCTGGTATTTGACAATCTGGGAGTGAGACCAGGCTGGATATTTCCCTCAAGAGCTGCTGGAGACCAAAAACACACAAATGAATTTTGCAACGTATCTGATGTGTAAACCCAATAATACCACCATCCATTCATCCATTATCTAAACTGATTATACACTTGTACAAGATACAATCCACTGTGACAGCCCTGCAGTAAATCTGTTATGTTTCTAATGTTTGTGTTGTTGACATAAATCTAAATCCCCCTCCTGCAGGTGTATTAATGACGTGAGCGGTCAGACAGCCATCCAGTCATGGCGCTGTGGTGGTGCGCCAACATCTTCTGCAGGTTGGCTGCAGCGTGGTTTCCCCTGCTCTTCTCATCACTGCTATGGCCAACGGTAAATCGCCATGTAGATGCTTAAATCAGCGAAGCTTGACTGATAAAAGTAAATTATAAAGTGACCATAAATCTACAAAAAAAAAAAAAAGAGCCTTTCAGAGTTTTCATTGCTGCGAAGACAATGTGAAAATGTTATTATTATTATTGTTATTAAAGGAATACTTCACCCACAAAATGACCATTTGCATATCAATTTCTCATGCCGTGTGACCTTGAATCTGCGAATAAATCTTTGTTTTTATCGAATGCGTCCACGGTGAACGAAGAATCAAAAAAAGAAGAATCCAGTCGTACGCTCACTACTTCCCAAACACATGCATTTTTCATAAAACATTACTATTTAAAACAATTCAGACTCACACGGACGAGTAGCGCGCCGGCGCAAGCAGATGTGTTTAACAAGGTTTTATTGAAAATGCATGTGTTTGGGGAATATTTTTGCTGCGGCCCCCATTTACCTCATCATGACTTTTCTCCGTTTTTTGATTCTTCGTTCTAAAGTATTTTGTAAGTAGTAAGTACGTAAGTAAGTACGTTTGCTAAAGTTATGAGGCTCAAGGAAAAGCACAATATAAGGATGGATATGTTAATGTAAAACTAAAGTTTTTCTAATAAAATCTTTTATTTATCTTCATGGAATTGGACACAAGAGGGCACAATGTTAATACACCTGGTCTATTTTATTATATAAGCCCCAAGTCGATTTCCCGCACTTAATATTGATTTCTTTCCAAACTGTAAGTGCCCACACAGGTCTGAACTCATCTGTTCGCTTCTCCTTCTCTTATCTCATCTTTCTGAATTTGTTTCTACTGCTCACTTCTTTCTCATACTCCCTTTTCTCATGCCTTCCCTCGTTTATCTTCTCCGGTCTATCTTTTGTTTTATGCCTAACCTTCTCCATCTGTTTACTTTCTGTTGTTCACCTCTCCTCTCTCTAGATCTCCCCGATACATGCCATCCCATCCTGCCCACGGAGCTGTAGCTGTCCAGGCGTTAAAGAGGTCCACTGCACGTTCAGACACCTCGCCGCCATACCAAAAATCTTCCCGAAAGACACAGAGAGACTCAACCTCGGGTAAGACTCACTCACTCTGCATAAACACACGTGAACACAGAAGCCTTGAGACATTGTCATCAATAGCAACCCATGGGGAAGAAAACCAAACACTGTGCAGGAAGTTGTGTGGAATGTGGAGTAGGTGATTTGTCAGAGAAGTGTTTTCTTTGGCTGACAAATGATCAACACAGCTTCTAATAACTCTCAAACCAAAAGTGCTGAGGCAAGTGCTTCTTGGTTGTCAAGATCACCTTTTTCATGCCATGGATCCAAGAGAGGAATTACTCTCGGGCCCTAGAGGGTTGGCTCATGAAACACACATTGCTGCTTTCCATTGGTTGTCATCCTTCCTTAAGAACAAAAGAAGCCAGTTTTACACCAAAGAGAGCAGTTGAGACAATCAGCACGCAGCCTATGGTGCATTCAACTTGACAACATCTGCTTCAAACCCAGAAGATAAGGGCTTAGCACCCGCATGTGGTACTGAACTGACTCCGGAGGGGATAAATCTCTTAATCACTTCCATGTGGACGGAGCTTTGACTGCCCTGCAGCACAGCGGAAAAATAGCCCGGCCACTGTTTTGTATAACAAACTGCTTTGTCTAATAATTGGCTGCATGCAATACATATTTACATGGTAAAGTACTTGGCAAGCAGCATCCAGAGCTATGCTATTGTTCACAGCAGGCTTGCCATTTGCATGTGGGGCTCCATTGTGGGAACAGCTATCACTGCTTTTCAGGTGTTTTGCATTTGTGCTTAGAGTAGCTCTCCGGCTCTCCATGACTGCATGCTGTGACGTGATAAAGCATCTCATCAGGTAAACAGTCACAAAAGCTACAATGCGGCGCCAAGCTGTACTCCACATGAGGTGAACTGTCTACATATGAACACATTGTTCTGCAGGAGCTATCTGATAGTCTTGGTCTTGAACCAGATATTCTGCTTTATATAGCCAGCATTACGCTGCTGGGACTACATTAGGAAGGGTTTGGCAACAGCAGGCGTGATATTAATATTAAATTACACCACCCCCTTCAGGTCAAATTGAATAAAGTAATAGATTGCTAGAACTGCCTTTGTTTTATGGATCTGATCTAACCGTTGTTAAGACATATGGCAGGGTGGAAACATATAGTACACATATTTCACCTTCACATGTTTCACCTTCTAGTATCAGCTCAGCTTCCAAGCGAGCTGATACTAGAAGGTGAAACATGTGCCTGTTTATGTGTATACTGTATGTTTCCACCCTGCCATATGTCTTTACAATGGTTAGATCAGATCCAAAAAATCTATAACTTTATTCAATCTATTGCTTTATTCAATTTGACTGTTGTGGTATCAAAAAAAGTAGCAGGTAGGCTACTATCTACAACTTGTGCTCATGGCAAACCAAGAAAGAGCGAGTGGTGTTGAGTAAAGCCGTGGCGTCCCATGCAGTGCAAATGGCGCATTACTCTTGCAAGACAAAGCTGCGTGACAAGTCTTTGCATACAGTTCATTTTAGTTTTCCACTTTTTTTTAAATAGTCAAAAGCCTCTTTAACGAGATGACCCTCATTCATTAAACTTGCCTTAGTGTGTCATGAAATGTATTCTGCGAGTGCTTGTAACTCCTGTGTACTGAAGGAATGCAACAGCTTTCGTCGCGGTATTAGAGCAAAGCGCCAACACTGCCAGGGTTCGAAGTTCAGTTCCCAATGGGGAAACCTAAACTAAAAATATGTGCATCATGGTACTGGAAGACACTCCGGATGAAAGTGACCTCCAGATGATATATTGTGTGCTGGCTGTTTTATTGATGGCAGTGGAAAAACGTAGAATCTCCCATATGTATTCAATTGGGTAGGGATAACCGCACCCGGGGAATGCTGTGAGTTTTAGGGTTGAAGAACTCACTTCAGGATAGTGCACTGAGACAATGTGCTGTGCTGATTCCTGTTGTTGGAAGGCCTTACTTACTCTCATACACTGAAATCTGTCAAATGTTGTTGGCCCCTGCCAATAGACAACAATTGCGTTCCTTTGATGAATAATATCTTTGGCTCTGGAATCTACTGTATTTGGCAATCGGTTTGACTCTTTGTCAGATGTCTGCTGTAATGTGCTGAAACCTGAAGACTCCAAGAACACATTGTGTACAAGAGGACAAAACTAATTAAAGAAAATACAGAATTTCTAAACTTATGCTGGGCCAGCGCCTACAGTGCATTGGCGCTTTCTAAAAAGGTTGTGAAGTAGATGCATCATGGTATTTCTTGATATGTGTGTGTGTTTCCTCTGACCAATGATGAAATAACTGCAGGTCAAAGGTTGACTGAGGTGTCTCTGTGATCCCTCTTTACTTATTTCCATCAATTCCTTCCAGCTAACCCCCCGGACACACACGCAAGTACCGACTGCTAACTAATATTAGTTTCCTATCCATCTGACCCCCTTTAGGACCCCCTGTTACTCTCTAAATCCTGTAACTGTTCCTGTTCCTGTTTCCTTTCTCTCTCTAACAGGTATAACAGCCTGACGGAGGTGGAGGGGTCTGAATTCAGGTCCCTACGGCAATTGGAAATGCTCATGTTGCATGGCAACGACATTAGCACGGTCAGCCCTGGGGCGTTTTACAGCCTGAGATCACTACAGGTAGAGTGTGTGTGTGTGTGTGTGTGTGTGTGTATCCTGGTGTTTTGACTACAGTGCTAATGCTTAACTTCTCTAAATGTGTTTTCAAAATCAGAAAGACTTTTGATTCCTAATTATTTTGTGTGTGTAAAGGTATATGTAAATATAACCTCTGGATTCATCGACCTAAATGGACATGGGAGCAAGTGAATATGCACCTGCAGACTGAAATGTCTAACTTAATTCTTAATCCTCACTATTAATTAAATCCCATCATTTATTTGATTTCATTCTTGAAGAGCTTGCGGTTTCTCCCACACTCTGTTCAGGTCCAATGGTTCAAAAAGATCAAACTAAAGCCAAAGCAATAAAATACTTACGGTTGTTGATGTTGAAAAGATTGTTCACGCTGCCAAACCCATTGAAAAGGTTCTGTGTTCTCCGCAGCTCTACATACAGTATGTATTACCCACTATTAGTCCCGTTTAGCTTATTGTTTCCTGCGGCAGCCAGTTCCAAAAATACTAGCGTAGACAAGCCGGGTGTACACTACATGTCAAGTACAGAAAATACACGACATAAACAAGTAGCTGAATAAAATTCAAAGCATCTATCAAGCTAAAAATGACAAAAAATGAGTTGGTGGACTCAGGTCTAGAAGGTTCCTTGCTTAATGTGGACTTACATAATCAGATGCCTTGATAGTTAGTTATTGTAGTTTTAATGCTCAATGAATGTCAGTATGACACTAACTCTTTCTTTTCCTTCCAGATCTTGAAGTTGAGTTACAACAAGCTAACATCGGTGAACCCTGGTCTTTTTGAGGGCCTTGTTAGTTTGATCCGCCTCCATCTGGACCACAACCTCATTGACTTTATAGAGCCGTACTCCTTCTCCGGCCTGACCTCCCTAAAACTCCTGCAGCTGGAGGGGAACCTTCTCAAAGAGATCCACCCTCATACCTTCATAACGGTGTCACTATTAGGAAGCTTTTGGACCTCTGGACTCAAGTGAGGAATAAAAAGACGATTTCTCTTTTCTTTGTAAAAAATCAAAGCACCTTTTAAATCTAGTTTGGACTCTTGAAGCATCTATTTATATCTGTTTTATGGTAGGTAGGTAAATATATCTAGACAAGAATGTGAAGGATAGATCTGAAACTAGTGAGAGGTTACATGTAATTAGTGGAGTTTTCATGTCCTTAATAAGAGTTAAAAGATGCATAGATTCCCTAAATTGCTCATAGGTATAAAGTTGCTATACCTGCATGTCATACCTTATGGTTACCACAGTATATTTGTTTCCCTACCTTCTGCACAATGCACCATCCCAGTGTCCCCCTGCAGAGACCGATGAATGATGCAATGTTTTTGTCTCAGACACTTGCACCTTTCAGACAATCTGTTGGAGCAGCTCCCTGCAGCAGCACTGAAGACAGCTGCCAGGCTTGAGCTCCTCTCTCTACATGGTAATCCCTGGACCTGTGACTGCCAGCTCACCTGGTTGGTAGAATGGAGCTCCACACATGACAGTAAGGATGAAGCAATACTTTAAGCTCATTTTCTCACATTAGAACACTATTTCTTCACTTCTGTGGTGCCTAAGAGTTTCATCTACACCGGATAACTATATTAAGGTTCGTAGGGGGAAAATACATTTTTTTAAAGCGCCATTAATCAATTTTTGGTGAAAACACAACATTGACATATTCTCAACCTTATAAGGTTTATAAAGTAATTTGGACACGTGTTTGTTTCCACCACATATTAAGTCTCTTTTTAGCTCAGTTTTAGTGTCCACCAACTCCTGGGTAAAATATCTGGGTCTTTGCAGTTAAATGCTCCATTATGTTCACCAGCTGTGTGATATTTTAGTGTGCTTGCATTACATATAAAAGTAAGCATCAAACAAAAAATGTAATTATTGATTTTGTGCTGCTTCAAACCGGCACTAACTTTTTTTTTGGACGCTTGTTAGAAGTGGAATCAAGATGTGAGCACAAGATTGACATATCATCACTTTTTAAGTTGACCCCCCAGGGAATTATTTTGCTTTTGAGTTACTAAACACTCCTATTTATGAGCTTTTTTACTAAAAAAAAACAGCTGCCTGTTGCAATAACAACTTTATTAGTGTTGAGAGTGAAAGAAAACAATAAAGTGTGTCTACTAAACAGCTAAACAATGCTCTGAAACTCACTATAAACCTTGGTAAAGCTTAGGGGAGCTGCTGATTCAGGCTTTATATTCTCATGCCATTTGATATATTATTATAAATAATATAGATTACAGACACTTTAAGAAACAATATATGACACAATAGAAATGGAGATGTAGATCAAGACAGAGCCCCATGACTGATTAGGCTCCTGTCAGGGACAAAACGCCATATCAAACTATTTGAACCTTTCAATAAACTCTAGTATAGATGAATCATCCAAGCAGGAAGACAGACAATTTAATAACTGGTTGTAACCTATTTTTTTATTAGAAACATATGCACACAAAGAACAATGTTTCTGTGCTTCAGACGCGTGTTTCTGACCAGATGTAGAATAAAGTACTGGCAGAGATTGTTGTACTGTATGTCTGCCATCCAGCTTCTGCATGACATAAGAAGGACACAGCTACATTCAAATAAATTGACTGTATTTGATCCACATGCAGTCGAGGAAATCGATTTAAATTGTTTACCTTTTCTTTATCCATCTTTCTCATTCAATTTTTGTTCAGAATACATGTGCTTTGTCTCCTTTGTCATTGCTTCTAATGTTTTCATGTTTCTTGTAACCAGTCCCATATGCTAACTGTTTGTATCAAAAGAGCAGTTGATAATATATGGCCTGGTTCATCTGAAAACAGGGTCTGTTCCTGCCAGAACTTTATTAGTGGATGCATGAACCTTCACTGAACTCAAACTCATGAAGACATACAATTGTATCTGCATTTTTCCAAACCCTTGAATCCCAAATACATGTATTAGTTTTCACTTTTTCCTCCTTCTTTTCTTATCTCCCATTTTAATTAATTCCTTACTTTTTCCCGTACTCTTAACCTACAACTGCCCCTTTGCTCTTAACTCTTCTCCTTCACCTCTCCATCCATTTCCTTGGATTGTTTCCATCATTTCTTATTGTCCTCCCTCTCTTCTTCTCTCTCCCTCTTTCTCCCAGGCGTAATAAAGTGCAAGAAGGAACGTGGCTCCAGTGAGATTTGCCCCCAGTGCTCCTCTCCTCAACACCTGAATGGGACACTTTTGCAGGGACTGACCTCAGACAAGCTTACCTGTGAACGACCAGCTCTTCGGTCTGCCCTCAAACAGTGGGACAATCCTGTTTGGGCTGAATCTGAAGCAGAGCCTGACCTCCCGTACACGCGTGACTTTGAGAAGCCTTTAGGCTCTATGACCATTGTTCTCTCCGACAGCCATGGAAACAGTGCTCACGTGGCATGTGATGTGCGACACCCTGAAGACAGCTCACCTATGACTTGGACAGTAAATCCACGTTCCCCTGGGGAGTTGTCTGTCAATGTGTCACTGGTGACTGTCCTTGAGTGTGAGATTGATCGAGAGACGTTGCAAAATCTATGGCAATTGGTCGCATATTATTATGAAAGCCCTGCTATCTTGGAGAGGGGTCAACAGAGAGGAAATTCAAGCGGAGCAACCTACCAATATGTCCAAGCCGTAAATGAAAATTCCCCATATTTCACAGAATTAAAAGGATATTTGGTAGCTGAACCCTTGTGGCTGCTTCAACCCAGAGTTACTTTGAGGCTCAACAGACAGCAGACAACAACCAAGAAACTGGTGATGGATTTCACTACTGTAATTACCAAGCACATCAGCAGCCACAGAGGGCCGGAAGATGAGAATGACCTCGCCGTGTCCTGGGCTCTAATTCGCAGAGGGACAGCAGGGCGGGTTAAGACTGCTCTCGAGGGTTCAAAGGTTATCTTGGAGTGCAATGTTGTCACTTCAGATCCGCAGGTGAAATTGGAGTGGATACTTCCAGATTTGTCCATTGTCGAAGATGCAACTGATAAGATTGAAATTTCTGAAAGAGGAGAACTTGTGATTTCAAATGCCACACAGTCTGACTCAGGCCTTTACCACTGTATGGTAAGAACCAAAGCCGGTGTGGACTTTATGTCTCTGAGGCTCACCATTAAAGAACTCTCACTCAGCCCCACCGCTTTCAATGGTCAGAAAATTGTAGTTGAAAAAGGTCACTCTTTTTCCCTCCCTTGTGAGGTGACCTCAGTCCTGCCCAGTCAAACTATGTGGTACTTACCTAAAAAACAAATTCTTCTCCCCACGCAACGGACAAGACGGACAGAAGTGATGGAAAATGGGACTTTGGTGGTAAGGAGGTTGACACCAGAAGATGCAGGGGAATACACCTGCTTGACCTCAAATCTGTATGGAGTTGACATGCTATCACACATGGTGGAGGTCACAGGAGAAAAGGCCCCTGACAGGTCCAAACTACAGACTGCGAAAAAGAAGCAGATTTTGCAAGTTGGCGTGGAGGAGGGAGAGGGTTCAGGGGGAGATTACCGGGAAATTATACGTCCTTTTACTACACAGTTCCCTAAGAAGGTAGGAACACAGCAAAGGAATCCTAATGGGTTTTCAAAAAGAATAAGAATTAAAGATTCACAGAGAAAACCCAATAAATCTGTTAAGGAATTAGATCCAAATCGTTGGGCAGAGATACTGGCTAAAGCTAATGATAAACCAAGTGTTGCCCTGCCCACAGAGCAGTCGCTACCAGAGCCCAGCACTGAAACTGTCCAAACAATTACGTTCAAACCTACTACTACAACTGCTACTACTGTGAACAAGTTACCCCCTACTACCACCACTCCTGATATTAGGATAGAGCCAACACATTTCCCCATCAACACAAAAGCTAAGACTGAAGCCTATTCTACTGAGAAGAAAGGGGATAACTCTGAAACATTGGAAAGTCTGCCAGAGATTTTACAACCTCCACCTTCCAGAAATACAGAACCAACCCCACACCGTGTTGATGGGACTGCAGAAAAAGCAGAAGCTGTCACAGACCCTCCTGCTGTTGGTACTCCTCAGCCAGTCGATCACTCAGAAAATAAGCACTCTGGAGAGGGGAGAAGGAACCACAACATCGTTCCTGGTCAGCCAAACAGAAGAAGGCCTCCTTATAGACGTAGAAAACCCCCAATGAGGAGAGTCCGCCCGCACGGGCAGCCCTTCTACCCTTTATCAAACAAGCCCCAAACAACTGTTCCCCCAACAACAACAACAACCACACCACCAACAACAACAACAACAACAACCACACCACCACCAACAACAACAACAACAACTACAACCACAACTACGACTACCACCACCACTACTACTATGACAACAACACCTGTTCCAACCACAGTGCGAAACCATGAAACCTTATCTGCTGAGTATCAGACAGAGGAAGATGAAGGTGAATACTATGAAGAATATAATTATAAAGAAAGTGGTACTTCAGATTCCAAGGAAGATTCAAACAGTGAAACCCCTCATACCACTCACGATCTCGACAGCAGCCGTACCACATTACCATCAGATAGAGAAAAGGATGTAGGTATCTCTCCCCCTAATCCAAAGACAATTGTCACTCCAAAGCTTGAGAGTACCCCTCATCCAACTGAAAGGATTGTTGAAGAAAAGGAGGATGACACTGTAAATCTGAAGGAATCTGAGAGCCAGAGGGTCGATATCAGAACTCAAACTGAAGAAAAGGGCAGAGAAAATAAAGATTTTGCAGGAGAGAGGGAGAGGGAGGTAATTACAGTAATGGAAGGGCAAGGAAAACACAAACTAGATTCAGAAAGCAGTGAGAAAGACACAGAAAAATCTGAAAAGGAGTGGGTTTCACAGAGCTACAATACACAGGATAGCGTCCAGTTAACCACGCAAAATAGACCAAGACCTAACACTCGACCTTCACAGGAAGAAAATACACCAACACAAGTAAGAACTTCATCTTCCAAGGTTATTACCTCACATTCAACAAGAGACAGAACAAGAGAAGAAGTCACACAGAAAGTAGATAAAGAGGTAAATAAGCCAAAAGCAAAGCCTGAGATCCACTTTTTCCCAATAATGGAGCCGGTTCACCCCTGGCTCCATCAGAACAAACAGGGAGGAGGGCAAACTACTACTTCCAGAACAATACACACAAACCAAGACAGAAATACAGGAAGACAAGGGGAAGTGAACCCAGGCAGACATTCCCAACCTCCCAGAATCCCCCCGACCTCCAGCTGGCCTTCACACCATCATCACCATCATCACTACCCCCTCTACCCTTCCTGGACAGGTCAAAGGCCATTTTCTCATCCAAGGCAAGGTAAATACAGCTGCTGTGTAATGATTTTTTTTTTAAACGCTCTTTTGAAGTTAGGTGTGATGACCGAATGTGATGGATAAAAGAGTGTTAGAGATACAGGAAAAAGAACAATATGGTTATATTGATTTGACGAGCTATTAAACTCAACAACTGTTGGCTTTATGTTATTTTATGACACATCACTCTAATCCTGGTTGGAATATATTTGATCAATTTGTTTGTTTGTAGTTCCTGGGTCACACCCTGTGCCCACGCTCCGACCCTGGCCTCTCCCCCACCCCTGGGCTCAAATCCCAGTTGTTACCAACCGACCAGAGATCACAGCTGAAACAGTGAAGCCCACACCTATAGTTTCTAGAACAACAGGAAACTCCAGAGTTACGCTCTCTAATCCTCATCTGTCACATCATCATCAACAACAAAATCATCATGAGGATGGCAGGACCCAAACCAGAGATCAACTGTTTCTATCAAGGCTGAGGAACAGATACAGACAGGTATGAGGATGTGTGGTTTTGCGGGTGTACACAATATGATCAATCTTATTGGCATCTAAATGTTCATTAGTGCTTTGAAAACACAAAATGAGTGAGCAACATTTGGCTTTGTTGGCAACACAGTTGCTAATGATGGCATTGATGATGAACCAGCTCTCAGAGATGGGATTTAATTCCAAAATGGGTTAATACTGTATTATATAGGTAGGCCAATATATAATATGTTGATTTTTCCAGGCGCAGCTCGATCGAATCGCACAGCTGGGGAGGATGGTGACACCCAAACCTCGCACTAGCTATCACAATCCTCCATCCCCGGTCACACCTAAACCCAACCCTCCATCACCACATAGACCCTACAATCCCAAACCACCACCACCCACTGGTTCTTACACTTACAACCTGCAACCTTTGAACCCTGCTAAACCGTCATCGTCATCATTCTCTGGTTTCATTCCAACCCCTCATTCTTACCACCCCACCACCCCTGGGGTACTTTATGGAGGTCGGTGGCCTGCTGGAGGTAGATGCACCATTGAAAAGATATAGACAATGTATTTATAATGGAAATGGAATTTTATTAAGTAATAATGAAATTATTTTTGGTATTTAAATGTGTCTTTGTAGCAGGACGGATCAGCTCTCGGCGACCCACAGCTGCACCTCCTTTTCCACGGGTGTTGGGAGCTGGAAGTGGTGGGCTGAAGCCCTGTATTACCACGGTAACCACGGCTAGTGTGTCAGTGCTGGCGGAGAGTGATGTGTTCCTGCCCTGCAAAGCAACTGGGAATCCTGCACCAAGCATTGCATGGACCAAAGTCTCCACAGGTAAGGGAGATTTAAAAAAAAAAAAAAAAGGAATCAAAAAGCAGTTTACAGAATGTAGGATAATTAGACAATCCTAGGGGAAATTGACGGAGTCTATGTGTGGCTTTCAGATTGTTTATCTCACTTATCATGAGAATCATGTTTTAGAGTTTCAATTGCTCCCTCCTTATTGTTTCTTTATCCTTTATGTTTCCCTCTCAGGTGCCACCATCCCAGCCAACACCAAACATGGTCCCCGTTTTGAAGTCTTCAAAAATGGAACTTTTGTTATTAAAAACATCCAGCTTCAGGATAGAGGCCAGTACCTCTGCACGGCCCAAAACGGCTTCGGATCAGATCGCATGGTCATCACCCTAGCTGTCCAGACTGAGGCACCCAAGATCCAGCCGCCCACATCCACAGACATAACAGTCTACCTCGGGAAAAATGGGATTCTTGACTGCCTCGCTTCGGGAAAACCACCTGCCCAAATTTCTTGGATTCTTCCGGACAGGACATTTGTACGTGACGTCGGGAGTGTTCACACTCCTCTTTCTCAGATGTCTCTGCTTCAAAATGGAACCCTGCAAATTCACTCTCTCAATTTCTCCAGCAAAGGGGACTATAAATGTATCGCAAGCAACGCAGCAGGTGCTGATACAATCACTTATCACCTCCATGTGGCAGCTCTTCCTCCAAGCATCAGCGAAGGTGCCATGGATACTGTGATCATTCAGCCAGGTATAGTATAGAACTTTAACATCTCCAAACTTCCCATAACAGATAGTTTTCCTCATGATATGGCTGGTAAAAGACGATAAAATGTTTGCAATGTCACAAGTAATCTAAACTAATAAAATCACATTTAACCAGGCAGGAGTGTGTATATACACTGCTCAGTGAAGGGCGAACCAGTGCCCGTTCTGAAATGGACACTCCCAGCAGGCGTCCATGTTAAGCCAACACAGTATCTTGGACGCAGGCTGTTTGTCTTTCCCAATGGGACGCTGTATGTGAAGAATGTTTCGCCAGCTGATGCTGGGAGGTATGAGATGTGTATTTCTTTTAGTCCATTTTGTGATTCAGTCTTTATGTCTATGCACTAGTCAAATGTCTGGTTGAATATGTGTACTTACCCCTATAATAAGATAAGGTTCTGGTTGACCCACCTAGCTACATCAGAATGGGTTCTTAATCACTTAACCTAGTCAAATAATCCTCTCAATTTAAGGTTTGAGATCCTTCTGAAGCTGTATGTAAGACAAATTAAGGTTAGGTAGGCCAATGTGAATTTGAGTGTGCAGTCAAATTAAGACAATGGAGGTTGTTCAAGTCAAGCAGAGGTTGTATAACTAAAGAAGAAAGCAATAGTGACACTGGAAAAAGCTGCAAGGCAGGAAGCTATTATAAGTAGTTGTATGTTATTTTTTTTGCCATGCTAGCAGTGTGGTTGGCAATTTCAGTCAGTTGGTAAACAGCCTTGGTCCAGAAATATCTGACTTTTGAATGGGATGCCATGAAATTTAAAATCCAGAGGACAACTCATTTTGATTCCTATTACTTTTCTAGTGCTACTAGCAGGGAAATATTTTTAATTGTTTAAGTGAAAGAGCTTAACATCTACTTGATGGATTGGCAAAAATGTCAATCCCCAGACTTTTCCGAAATATCCGACAACTCCTGGATGGCTTGGCATGAAATTTGGTACAGACATTCGGGATTCTTTGTAAGAACATTTCTTCATCTTCTGCCATCATCATCTTCAATTAGCCCTATACTTATAACCAATACCTGCACAACTAATGGTATTCCCATTAGTCTCAGACAGCTGCTATAGTATGTCTTAACTCTCTCTACCAACTGTACATTTTGAACTTTTGACCTTGAGCTTAACTTTGAATGGCATCCAGTAAGCTGTTGTATACTGCATTCAAAGTCAGAAGTTGCGTACCTTCCGGCAAAGCACTGTATAGCTAAATAAGCCAAATGTATTAAATTAAAGTCAAAGTTATCAGGCCATTTAAAATGTCCTCCTCTGACTGTTGATCTGAGCTCTCACCAGACTGCTGTCAATCCTTCCACAGTTACGAGTGTTTAGCCACTAATCCTGTGGGCATTGCCAAAAGAACCGTCCAGCTGGAGGTGAGGGCAGATCCACCCTCCTTCTCCCGCCAGCCTCCTCCTCTTCCCATCCCTCCAACCCAACGCCATGGTGTGCCATCCCGACAGCACTCTGTCTCAGCTATGTACAGTTCTGCTGTCTACCTCCACTGCCCAGAGTCTACCGGATCCACAAGAGGGACCATCTGGCAGCTACCTTCTAAGACCATCATGGAACATCGATACAGGTAACTTACTTCTGTTAATTTATGAATCAGTTCACCACTGACCATATTATAAATATATTCAAAGGTTTTAGTTTCCATCAAACATCAATGACTGCTTTAATTTAACCGTATTTCTCTTCTTCATCTGCCTGCAGTCCGGAGAGACCAATTAAAGTTTTCCGTAATGGGACTCTGAGGATACTTCAGCTAACAGAGCTGGATGGTGGAAATTATCTGTGCGTCTTTCAGCGGCCCAATGGGGAGGACATGGAGCTCTTCCAGGTATGAACAGGACAGATAACGGCACGTTCATTTTGCTGCCAACTTTTTTCCACAAGTCGTTTCTTTTCCTGCCTTAAAGATGTGGTCTGTCCCCACAACTAAGAATAGGATATAATGTTTAAGTGTATAGGCTGGCAAAAGCCGTAACAGCGGGTCATTCAGTGACCAATACTTGACTGTCATTGTATTTTCCAAGCTTTCACAGAATTTTTTTTATTGTATTTTCTCATATTTCTTAATGTATTTGATTCATCAGGTGGATGTGTTAATGACCCCTCCAAGAATCGAACATGTGAGGACTCCACATACCAGGGTCACCTTTGGACAGAATTTCCAGGTAGATTTCGGGGGCTAGCTCAAAGTTTATTTAAAGTAGAATAGGTTTAGGTCAGACATTGTGTGCACTTATACATATTACCTGTGTTTTCTAGTATATTCTATTTAATGTTCTACATTTTATGATTTTATGTACAAATACATTTACTTTTATGATAAGACAATGGTCTCATATCCATAAAGCATCTTAAAGCAGTATTAATTGTTTATTTTTGGGCCACTTGGGGGCAGCTGTAAACACAACATTGACACATTAACACCATATAAAGTGTATATAGCGAAAGTATTAGCAAACAGTTGCCTATTTACAAATCCAGCAGATATGAAACATTATCATCCATTTGGAGTTTTTGTATGTATTTACAATATTCACTGTTTTTTGGTCTCAAAAAAGAGGGAAATGTCTGACCAAAATATGGATTTGTGTAGCTTTAAATTAGGATATATACACAGTAACAAGTATATAAGACAAATAATTATATTGTGTCTTTTTGTGTTATTTTTAAAATAAAGCATATCAACCTTTCAGCAAAGGTAAACATTTTATGATTTAAAAAAACATCCTTAACCAATAAGATCTTTATTCAGAAATTAGCCTAGATTCATCCTTGAACTTCATTTCTACCTCATCCACAAATTTTTTGTCATTTGCGTCATTTTTTAGGTGGACTGTGTTGCAACAGGCCTCCCTGATCCAGAAGTTACCTGGAGTCTCCCAGATGGTACTTTAATCAACAATGCCCTTCAATCGGACGACAGTGGCCTTCGCAACCGGCGCTATGTTATTTTTGGCAATGGAACTTTACTTCTCCAGCAAATGGGCAAAAGAGATGAGGGTGACTACACGTGTTATGCCAAGAACAAACTGGGCAAGGATGAAAGAAAAGTGAGTGTCAAAGTGGGGCCAAATGCTCCAAAAATCATGTCAAAATCCCAATCACTGGTTACAATGAAGTTAGGCGAAACAGCTAAATTGAGTTGTCAGGCCACTGGTGAACCTACACCAAAAATCATGTGGATCTCACCAAGAAATGATGTGATATCTATGTCATCAGACAAATTTCAGATCATGGACGATGGAATGTTAGTGGTGAAAAAAGTAATACTGGCAGACGAAGGGAAATATACATGTGTGGCACGAAATTCTGCTGGTGATGATGTTAAAAACATGAAACTTGAAGCTGAAGTCCAGGAACCCTTTATCAATGGCATGAAAGGAAGGAGCACCACAAAGGTTTTGGCTGTTTCTTACCAAACTGCGCTCCTGGATTGCCGAGCAGAAGGGAAACCCGAACCAAGACTCTCGTGGGTTACTCCTTATGGCCATTCGCTCCCAACATCGTACCTAGGCGGTCGCTTCCAAGTCCACCGGAACGGGAGCTTGGAGCTGAGAGGGGTAAGGAAAGCAGATGAAGGGAGGTACATGTGTCTGGCTAAAAACAATCTGGGTGAAGCCTCACTTTTGGTTGAATTAGATGTGGCATCTATAGCTGAGAAACCAAGTTTTGCTGTTCCCAACATTGAAATCTTACCAATAAAGCAAGACACTGGGGCATTCATGCTGGAGTGCCCCGCTCGTGGCAAGCCGAACCCAGACTTCGCATGGGTTCTACCCAACGGGACGATGTTAACGCCTGGCGTTAGACTCCAACGCTTCACACATCACTTGGGTAACGGAACTCTACAGATCTCTCAACCGGTTGCAAGTGATAAGGGAGTGTACCGGTGCCTAGCAAAAAATGTGGCAGGACAAGCAGAGAAACGTTATGCGCTGGAGGCGGGCAGAAAGCCAGTTATCAGGGGATCTACAGGTATGTTTTTTAATCTCAAATTAAGAAACCAGAAGTCTCCTTAGTTTCGTCAATAAAGAGACTAAAGGCGTTTTCAAACCTCTAGTTCTATTTGCTCTAGTCCAAATCATTGGAGGACTTGTGGTTTTTTCCACTTGGTTTGATTTCTTCTCACACAGACAAGTGAACCAAAACATATCAGTCAAAGTTACGTGAGAACATTCACTTTGCTCATTGATTTGATGTGTCTTGGGTGGGAGCAATAAGGTCCAGAAGAAGGTTCTTTCCTCTCAAATTCCCATCACAAACGAACCGCTCCAGAATACTTTGTGACTGGACCGAGACCACTTCCTCTAAAGTATCTTGGTGCGGTTGTTTGGATCCGCACCCAAGGAGGATTTGTGTGTTGAGGTCTACAAATCCTACCAAGGGGGAAATCAAACCAGAGTCCAATTCAATCAGGCTAAACAATGCAGGTTTGAAAACACCCTTATAGCATATTTCCAATCTGTCCATATATCCTCACTTGTATTTTATTTTTTGTTTTATATTGAAAAAATTGTAATTGAACTTACTGTTATAATTTTACTTTTCCAGGTGGGATGAAGATCACTTACGGTCTCAATCTCAACTTGCCCTGTACTGTGGATGGCTGGCCGCAGGCGTCAATCACATGGACCCTACCTAATGGTCTTGTTTTGGACAAACCTCAAACCATTGGCCGGGTATCTTTTCTTGCCAATGGTACCCTCCAACTCAGGCATGTTGCCACCTTTGACAGAGGCACATACATCTGTAAAGCTTTCAACTCTTTTGGTTTGTCAACCCTATCCTACCCAGTTTCTGTAATGGTTTTCCCACCACGTGTCACCAACACATGGACCTCAATTACAAGAGTCAACCGGGGATCACCAGTGAAGTTAAACTGTGTTGCGACTGGTATTCCCAAGCCGGATATTTCATGGACGTTGCCTGGACGCACAACGCTGGTTCCACATAACCGGTTCACAGTGCAGGGAGGGATTCACATGACAGAGGAGGGCAGTCTGGTCATACAGAACCCTATGCTCATGAACTCTGGCATTTACAAATGCAACGCCAAAAACGCACTCGGAACAGACTTTAAATCTACTTACCTACAAGTGGTCTGAGTGACAGTTCTAATTATTCTATTGGGAAAATGTCACAGCAGAATTAAGACTGGATGAGGATTTTTCCAACAGGATTTGAATATTCTGCATAATAAAGATACTCTGGAGAGAGACTTAAAACTGCCTGACTGACAGCTTGCCTTGAGGACCCTTGCAAAGCACTTTCCACTGAACAATGACGTTTCAAATGTGGAGTTTCACGGATACCGTTCACCTTTTGTGACGTCTTTTAATTCCGCATTTCGGACCTTAAAAAGCATTTTCCCTTCTCAAAGTGCAGTATTAACTCACTGCTCAAGCTTTGCCGTTCCGGCCTTACCCTGCAGTTGTAATTTCACATTCCCCATACGACAATATAATATGTAAATTTACTTTAACATGAAATTCTGAAGACTCGTCTCTCTTGGGATTGATATACATATAAATGTATTGTGTGTATGACTATTATTGTCTCTGTGCTGTTGGAATTACAATTTACAGTGATTTCAGTATTCAATTGCTCCCGTCACAAGAAAATGCTTTAGCAAACACCTAAGAGACTTTTCCCTGTGAACTTTTATAAAACATTTTCAGCAAAATTTCACTACTTTACAATTAATCAACAACCAGTAATGAGTAGTGGAGTGTTACAATTCCCAAATGTGGGAATATCATCAATTATTCTACTCATGTGCTTATAAATTGCCATATTTTATAAACTTTTAGTTAGCAGAGACTCTTTTCTATGAGGATACAAATACCCCCCATTGCTGCGCTACAGCTGCTCTACTGTGTGTATCAGCTAATGAATTACTGTATGTATCAATGTCATTTATTCATGTTCATAATGGTGGGAAAGAAAAAGCTCATAATATCTAAGTTGTGAGATTACAGTAGCTATTAACAGTTGAGGGACACCAATACAAAACGAAGGTGCACATAAAAAAAAAAATATGTACGTTTATAATTTATGAGTAAAAAATAAAACATACAGGTATTTATTGTTGTCAGTCAGTTGCCTCATTTTTCCTATGTTAAAACAAGAAAACCTTGCCTAATTCAAATTGACATGATGAGTAGTCCTATTAAAAAAAATTACATTTAGCTTCCTTCAGGCTCAGCTGCTCACACCAGCATTTTAAATAAAAATTCCTGCAGAATAGAATTAATTATTATAGAATTGCTGCAATGAGTGGATTTGCTCACGTGGGCCCACAAATTTGTGGCGTTAACGAATAGTATGATGAATGCTATCGTAGCGTATTAGCTGTGTTGCATTATCCAATTGTATTCAACCCTCCTCTGTAACAGCATTTACTCCTTCACAACAGAGACAGGGTTGCACTGTTGGTGATGAGCTAACTTGCTGATGGTCGGTTAGCAGGCCTGTTAGCTCTGAAAGCTCTGGAAACTTCTTACCGAACAAAATGGTGCAGCCTACGATGGTAAACAAGCTGCCAGTAAACAGCATAGTAGAGCGAAATAGAGAGAAGCTGCTATTGTGACCAGCATTAACCGGTGCCGTGCCATTTTTCCCATGGTGCATTATTCAAAAGTCCGAAAAAAGTCCCATTGGACCGAAAGCGACAGCCACTATCCCAGCCCTACTCTGCATAATAAGTAGCCATGTGCTTCTTTTTGTTGCAGAGAGAGTGAATACATTAGAGCCATTTTCTAACTATTAGCTCGCCTGCTGCAGTAGTTCACCAGCTAGCCCAGAGAGTGTAGTCACTACGTCGCCATGCTTCGATTAAATATTTTGCAAAGACGCACGGGTTGACACTCTGCCTCTTTGAGGTGTGACCAGGCCCCCTGTGTGTTATAAACTTGAAGTTGTGTGAGGTGTTAGGAGTGAAATCGTGGCATTACCGGTACCTTCTTATCGTATGTTCTTCTTTTAGTCTTGGAGTTATTTTAATGCTATAAAGAATCAAAAGTACATTCCAGATACTTCTCCATCTGAATGGCGTGTGGTTTATGAACGTGTGCACAAGTCTATGGCACTTAATGAACTCAATATTGGCGGTATTCTTCTACACTCAGAGGGTGTTCCCCTACTTCTGAGCAATGATTTGGTGCTTTACAAGTGAGATTTTGGACCAATATTTGATTTAACAAAAAATACGTGGATTCAGCAGCTTTTTAAACATTAGTTTTTATTACAGACAGACTTGATCCCTTATTGGATCCATTCATATTCCTCTTAACGATGGAGTGGCAGCTGCCATCAAGTCAACAAAGGAGATCACAAATTAGAAAATGAATTGCGCCGCATGCATCCAAATGTGTGTATATATGTAAATGCATGCTATATTTCACTGTTGGTTTGTGTTCACCAGAATGTGAATGTCCCACTGAGCCGTGCTTCCAGACAAACAGGTCTTTGACTGAGGAAGAAGGGAGCTCTGTCAGACACAAGCGTTGGGACTGTTCGACACAGCGCGAGTGTGTGTGTTTATTGTGCGCGTGTGTGTGTGAGAAAGAGATTATGTGTGCATGTCTGTGAGGAAGAGATTGTGTCTGTGTGTGAGAGATTGTTCAACACAGTGAGTGGTGTGCCTGTATATATGTGTGTGTGTGTGTGTAAGAGAGACATTGATTTAGAGAGGGAAAACAAGTGTTTGCCATTTCTGTCTACATTTCAGTGTGATATCAACAGACAGGGAGTGTGTGTGCACGTGCATTCTGGTCGTGTGCACCAGTGTGTGTGTTGTTTTTCTTGGTCAAAATGGAAGCAAAGCAGCTCTAACACACGACAGCACTTCCCACGGCTTGATTTCAAACGGTGAGTAATACTGATTTCCAATCTTTCTTGCATTTTGTTTCACTCCTCCAGAACACACCTTTAAAATATTATGCTGTCTAATTCCACATGGAAGTCTCCTATAATCAAACGATAATGAAATGAATCTGCATCACTGACCACAAGCTAATTGTAAGCATGACGTTTAGATACTGATCAAAGGGAGAAACCTGCTAATAGTGAGATTGGGCAAAAAGCTGCAAGGAAGGCACGATGCCCTATGTTTCACCTCTAGTTCTTGTTCGCTTTTACCCCAGAAGTCCTCTCTGTAGCCGGTCAGGCAAGTTGGTATTGATTCTGCATCTCACACCTGCTTGGTCGGAAGAGATAGAAAAGAAAAGAACAAATCCTGTCAGGAAACTGTGCGAGAATCTATATTATAAACAGAATGATGCATTTCTTATTGATTTAAAGTAGTATACTCAGTTTTGTCAAAAGAAACGTATTTAAATGCAATGGATACATGATCTTGTATGGATGTATTAAAGGGAATTCCGGCCTTTTTTTGTTATTCTTTGCATCTTAAAGGACAAACTAAGCAGGCCTCCTGGTGACACTGCAATCCTTGGCATTACGGCCATGTTGGTTGATGGAATGTGATAATATGACCAGCTAATCAGATCACGTGACTAGATGGTGTGAGAAAATCTCTTTCACTTTCTCTCTCTGTTAAAACTACAACCCCACTGTCAGTTTGTCAGCTGCTTTATATTTAAAACTACAGTCTTTGAATTAAAAGCTTTTTATATATATATATATATATTATCTGGAATCAGAATCTTCTATTGGACGGGGATTTTAAAGGTTTCAGGGAAATCAGTCCAGAATTATTGATGCATCAGTTTCCAACAAGTATATATTAAGCAAAGCAGAAGAAAATAAACTTACAGCACATTAAGCAATGAAACAAAGACTTTATTCAACTGACGTTGTGGTTCCCAACACTAGCCTTATTGCACTTTAAAACACCATCTCTTATGTTAGCACTAAAAGAAATCTTACATGCAGTTACTTTGTCTGTGAGTTTAAATAGCATGCATACAGTGAAATGTAGGTATTTATGGTTAATTTTAAACATCTTCCATGGATGATTGATATACAGTAATAGTGCCATAGGGAACAGGAGTGTGCAATTATCACATATGACATTAGATAGTTATTACTGATGCATCAATGTGTAACCAGTATTTTACTGTTGTAGCTGGTGGAGGTGGAGTGGGTGTGGTGTTATTTATTTATTTATTATTATTTATTATTTTTTTGGATTTGATTGTGTAAATGAAACCATCTCAGAAATGGAATGAGAAATAATTTTTGGTGAAACTGCTAACAACTCATACACGTGTGAAAAGGGCCCAACAAGCATGAAAGATTGAAAACTACTGTTTGTTTGTTTGTTTTTTACAATATTTTATTGTGAAAATCTTGAAAGATACCTCTTCATCATCAACATTTTGTTTGATTCAAACCAGCTTCCCCTTCTTTCCCATACTTTACTACAGTACTTGAGTAAATGTCTATTTTCCATCATTAGTGTGTACCAGGGACATAAGTACACATAATAGGTTTTTATGGTAAAAAAATAATAAAATTGCTCTATATATTTCCATAGAGTTATGTATCTGTGTGGGTCACTGGTGATTTATGTAAGGCACATTATGTTATGTTTGGCTCTCCCATTTTATCACTATAATATTTTTTATATTATTATTTATTTTAATTGATATGGATAGTTTATTGTCACTAACACCACCAATTTCACCTGGTTTTATAAAATAAAATAATGACTGTGAATAATTATAATAATAATAATATATATATATATATATATATATATTATTACATCATCTTACTACCTGGGAACAAAACGTTTTTTATTCTATATAAACTCTGATTGTCTTTTACAATGCTTCTCCCTTTAAGGCCACACTCCGCTGAAGGAGAGCATCCTTGGTATTGTTGCATCTCTGGTCTCCTCCTTCCTTCCTCCTCCTTTCCCCTCCCTTCACTCCATCCATCCATCCGTCTACCCCCTCTCCTCTCCACACACGCACACCGACTTGCACATCGCCTCCTCCGGCACAATGACCAACGATTCCCCGGAGGAGGAGACCCGAGGTCCGCGCGGCGGCGGCGGAGGTGTTGGTGGTGGTGGTGGTGGAAAAGGAATCCCACGAAGGAACCGAGCGGACGACAATGTCACCATCCTGACTTCCTCCATGGATTTACACAGAGCCGGCCGGAGCCGAGCCAGCAGCAGCAACGATGCCGCCCCGAGCATCACCTCCTCCCTGGAGCTGAGCATCCAGACGCGGATCTTTAAGATCATCGTCATCGGTGACTCCAACGTGGGGAAGACCTGCCTCACCTTCCGCTTCACCGGAGGCAGCTTCCCGGACAAGACCGAGGCCACCATCGGCGTGGATTTCAGGGAGAAGGCGGTGGAGATTGAAGGGGAGACTATCAAGGTAAAAGCAACAGAGGGGCTGGATGTTGATCAGTGGTGTTGCCTCCCTCCCTCCCTCCATCCCTCCCCCTCCTCCACCTCTTTTCTTTTTGTTGATCAGCTGCAGCCCAAAGTCTGCCAGTGCATCACACAGGGCCTATTCTTTCATTTTAGCCTAACACAACAACAGACTACAGAACACAACACTTTTCTTTATGGTTATTTTTTATACAAGATGTCATTTTACATGTTGGGAGAAACGTAACACATATTGCCAAAATAGTCATTGTGTGTCCTTGTAGCCTAATGGGAGAAGACAAACCAATGGATGTCAGTTATAGAGCCCAATGGGTTTCTGAGGGACATATTTCTTATTGAGAAATTAATATATGTTTGTGTTTCTTAATGGTAATGAAAATTCAGCTGATGCTGGCAAAGCTTTCGACCTGTATTTTGTCATTTGTTGCTCGGAAAACAATCAAATCCATGAGAAACTTATGTTGCTTTAAATTCTGGTGCCTCTGAGACTGTAAATATCTATATCTATACTATACTATAGTAAGTATCTATAGTATAGAATATTATACTATACTATAGATCTGACAGGATTTGTGGATTAATCAAAAGCTTGAACATTACTTGGTTCCAGTTGAACAATCGTGAAGATTTGTTGCTTTTCTTTGTGCTCTATGATGGTAAACTGGGTTTTAGACTGTTGGTTGGACAACAAAAGCAATTTAAAGTCGTCCCCTTGAATTCAGGGACACTGTGATGGCAATTTTCACTATTTTTCAGGCGTTTTTTGAACGTCATAATCAAGTAATCGAGAAGGATAGGCAGCCTAATCGAGAATAAAAAGTCCAGGTACCTTTTGTTCACAACTGTAGCACCTCTGACTCGTTTATTTTTAGAATTAAAATGAAAAGGTGTAGCTATAAGCAGCAGGGTTACAAAGTCATTATATTACAGTGTCCTTCATTTGCTAACAATCTATTTTTTTAAACCCCTTAAATAAAATCAGCCATATGACATATCATATCAGTCACAACTAATTCTACGTCAGTACAACCAGCAGCATTACTAATCTAGACTATAATTCTATAACGATATCCTGGTAATTGGTGAATTAAAATGTGATGATGTCCAACATACTTAGAAGCAATGCTTATTGGCACATACTCTACATAGCAAAATCAATTTAGGTGCAACAGTATAATAATAAGCTGCTAGTGTCAGGACAAGATTAGTCACAAATTTAGTTTTCACGTGTTTTACTTAGTTAGTTTTCATGTGTTTTAGTTAGTTAGTTAGTTTTCATGTGTTGAACATTTAGTCACATGACCTGTGACTAACTATTTGGCTTTTTATTAAGATCTCTCATCCTTGTTCATACCTTCCCCCTCCTCACTTGGCCGGTAAGTGTGTATGCAACCTCTACGTCACACACACACACACACACACACACATGTGCTCCCTTCCCCCCCTTTCTGTCTCAGTAGAGCAGTCTGTCTGCAACCTCCAGATGCCCCCTAATGCTGACTCACAAACACACTACACCTGTCAGGTCTGACTCACTCGTATTCACATGCACATGCAGCATGACGAGCATTATGAAAAAGTGTAAATGTATTGTATATGTAAACTGAACTAAACTATTGTTCCTCTTCCCCGTAGTCCAGACAGTGCGAGATGTAAACATGAACGGCGTCGTCCTCGTCTGCGCTGTAACGTTAGCTGTGCACGCTTCCTTCTGCGCGGTGATACGGTTGGCGGGTGTGGTTCGGTGGAAAGAAAATAGTTCCTGAAGCTGCAGAAAGCAGAGTCTGGGTTATCTTGAGGTCATGATTTCTGGAAAGAGACATTGCTGTTGAGTTTTTTTTTGGTGCTTTGAGTGACATCTAATCCTGTTATACTGGAGCGAAGGCGGACATTTCCAGGGTCACTCTCTCCAACACTAACGCCAAAACAATCTAGATCCATAAACAGCACTACAGGTTAGAGGGAAAATATGTAACATAAGTAATATATTTTGGGGTATGACACTCTTGAGGAAAGGATTTATTTTATCTTGGTCATATAATTTGTGTCAACACGTCGCTGTATTGTGAGTGTTTACAAGCAGGTAGGGGTTTTACATCCAGCAGGCTGCAGGATCATTTATTACCAGAGCTGAGACAGGAAGCTTAAATCTTATTATGTGTGTCATCCAGATGGTGCTTTCATGGCCTCTGTAGAGGTCGCTTTCATTTTACATTGTTGGAGTAAAAATTAAAAGCTACTTCACTGGCTTTATAAAAGCTTATGAACCAACAAGTCAAAATGCCCCTCACAGTTTACGTATAACAGGATGAATAGGTAATAAAAAGATCACTATAACTAACTGTACATAGATCTAGATCATTACTTTTCCTCCAGTCCTCTGGCAGGTGAATAAAAGCAGCTCACAGAATGGTGATGACAAATGTTATAAGCTGCAGAGGACTAAAAATAGCAAAGCACTAAGTATAGATAACAGAGTTAGGTGTCAAAATAATGGTGATGATCCTCTAGTTTGACATTCAGAGCTATTGACAGGCTGAAAGATTTTAACAATCATTCTGTCTAAATTGGACGTGATTTTCTTCTTACTCTGCCACCTGCTTCTAAACATTTAGGCTGGTTTTGAAAAACACACTTTCAAGTTGTCACTTAGACAAAAATGATAAATAACAGAATATTGATTCAAACCCGAAACATTGGTTTAAAAAGACATTTGCGCTGATGAGGTGTATATAAAGTATATAGAAAGCCTTGTTATGAAATGATATGAGATCAATTTTCTCATCACGGTGTCCAACAAAGACCAAGCTTTGATTTTATGAGCTGTATTAAATGCAACGTTCAACATCTGATGCTAAATAGCCGGGCTTGTCCTTTCAAATGGTAATAGCAGGTAATTCACTGGTCCTTTTTCACTATCCTCCTGGGCTAAGTGTTGGCAGACGTCCCTGTTGATATACAAAGTGTTACTAATTACACAGAGACATTCAGCAAGCTGACAATCCGTGCACAATATAGAGCACGGGATATGTGACAAAGCATGAGCCATAAATCACTTTGACCCTGTCTGCATTCCGATATGGCTGGATTTTATTTTAGGTGGAATTGATATCTTCTTTTGTGCAGAAGAGGGGTGGGGGGTAAAGTAAGCTGAGGAATAAGGTTTAAACCTGAGAGTGTAATACCAGCTGTAGAATAAAGCACTGGAAGCAAACGGCAGTATATATAGATGGATGAATTGTGAGTCGTTGTGGGATCTGACTCTCTCTCCAAAATATGAAGTGAACTCAGAACAGGAAGTGAAAAAAATGCACCTATTTGACATCTGTAGTAAATAACACCGCACACATTTGATAAACCGGGCTAGCCGGCCTGTACACATTGTATCATAGGATCCAAATGTGGTGTTTTATGTTGGTTTTAAACCCGCTGTTGGCCGTGTATTACTCCATTTAATCAAACGCTGTATACAGCTCAGGCTAGACCTGCGCGAGGCCTTTGTAAATGATGAAGCAGAAAAGCCCATAGTGCTATAGAGCAGCGCTCTCCTGGGATCTTATAACCAGGAATATCTGAGCACTCTTTCCTGTTGACATGGTTCAGTGCCATGTCCTGGTTCTTGTAAGCTCTTATAGGCTTAGACACGTTATTGCAGTCAGATTCATATTTCTAATATATTTAAAAGAATGTATACATAATAAGCTCGGATGTCTGGATTATGTCACTCTGGATACTGTGACGTAACATGTTTATGACTTTAGCCTGGATATCCTGAAAACCACAACACTACTAGAAGGGCACTTGGAGAGTGCTGACTTTGGCCGAGGCTGTTTCCGTAAGTGAAAAACGATGTGTGTGTCCGCCCTGTGATTCCGATATGCTCCGATATTTAATGCGTCTTCCTTGACCCGTGCTACACCCTTTCACTAAGTTTCATCAAAATCAGCCCAGTAGTTTTTCCGTAATCCTACTGACTAATAGACAAAACCAGAAACATAATCTCCTTGGAGGTAGAAATACAGCTCATACGGATATATTCACTTTTCATATCACAGTCTGGTCTATCTCCACAGGTACAGGTGTGGGACACAGCAGGCCAGGAGCGCTTTCGTAAATCCATGGTGGAGCACTATTACCGCAATGTCCACGCAGTGGTCTTTGTGTACGACGTCACCAAGATGACTTCCTTCCGCAACCTACAGACATGGATAGAGGTTGGTAACTGGCTTATTACAATGCAAAACAACCAAATGGTCTTTGTTAGTGTAGAAACTCACGGGGCCCTGCCTCATGTTCTCTTGATCAGCATTTCTCCAGTTTCCCGTGCCCCTTGATTGACACTGAGATGTTTCCATCCATTAGTATCTCTAATGCTAATGCTAATGCTAATGCTGGAAAAAAAAAAAAATCAAACCACTGCTGTGAGCAAGCAAACAAAGAGGGGCACAGTGGCTTCATTTAAAAAAAATGAATTATTCAAAGGGGTTTTTGTAGTTGTGTATGTAGGAAAAACTTCCTTCCTTTACTGACACTGTGGCTACTAGTGTTCCCTGTAATAGTAATTACAATAGTCAATCTAAGTTAATACAAGTTGCATCAGCTGTTTTAATAGTACTAAAATGACTACTGGTTGTATCAGTAGTCATTGGTAGTAGTAGTTGAATTAGATGGTGGTAGTAGCAGTGTTAGCAACATTCATGGCATCACTGTTAGCAGTAGTCAAAGTGCCAGCAGTAGTGGTTGTAGTGAAAGTGATAGCAGCTGCAGACATTTTGACAAGAAAAGCATGGGTGTAATAAATAACACTAATTAGCAGCTGCATTACATTTATCTTTTGCCACTTTCTGGATTCTGCACGTGGATAACTGGGACACTGAATGTGATTCATCGTTAATGTCACCAGTTAAACCTGTGCTTGATTATTACAAAGTTTTAGCAACAGTTTTATAATTAGTGAAATATCAGCTGTAGGCTACACATTAGGGCTTTAGCTGTTCAAACATTCTTACCTTTCACAATTAAAGCCTTAGAAATATACGCTGTGTAGCTGTTTACCAGGAGGAACTAAAATTCATTCAGAGCATTTCTTTAGCGTTGGATGTTATTTATATTGAGCTGTTGGGAGTTGTGTCTACGCAGCCGTTTTTGCTCTGGAAGTTCTTTTCGACAACTGGGACATATTGTAGCCGTCGTAAATTTCCTCAAATTACAGCTAAGAGGCTGGCGGTAAAAAAAAAATAAAAATGTTTCACTTAGCTGCTCATATTTATGGTCACATATTGCATTTTCATGGCCAGAGTTTATAACGTTTATAAAGCTGTATTCTGTTGCGTTCCAGGAGTGTAATGGCCACCGGGTCTCAGCCTCCGTGCCTCGAGTCCTGGTGGGAAACAAGTGTGACCTTGTGGACCAGATACAGGTGAGTGTACTCAAGCTTAATATAATACTTTATTTACCTTCCTAGCTTGACTTACGGTTGACAACCAAACATTTGTGCTTTCCCAGGTGCCCTCCAACACGGCGTTGAAGTTCGCCGACTCGCACAACATGCTGCTGTTTGAGACGTCGGCCAAGGACCCGAGGGAGAGTCAGAATGTGGACTCCATCTTCATGTCGCTGGCCTGCCGCCTGAAGGCCCAGAAATCCCTGCTCTACAGAGATGTGGAGAGAGAGGATGGGAGAGTCCGACTCACACAAGAGACTGAAACAAAGAGTAATTGTCCTTGTTGAGGAAAAGGAGGAGTGGGAGGCATAATGGAAGGGGAAGAGAGAAGAGTAACTGTACATGTCAAGCAAGGGGAGGAGAGGGATGGGGGGAGAGTGGGGCTAAAACAAGAGTCTTTGAAATTAAGTGCAACTTTTCTGGTTTAGGAGGAGGAATGGGGGGGGGGGGGGGCTGACACTAAGAGCAATGTGTTTCAAGGAAGAGGAGGAAAGGGTGGAAGTGGCAACGCTCGTGCAGCTTGAGGATGAGGAGGGAGGAAAGAGGACAAAGGGATTCATTAACAATTCAGAAATGAGACGATGTTGCCTTTTAGACTACAGCATAGTGTAGACATTCTTCCATTTATTCAAACGTAGACAGAAACTGAGTAAATGTACTTTCAGCGTGCCGAGAGCACAGGCAAACACCACACGGGGGATGAGTCATTTGGGGATCGACGACAAACAGTCTCGATGCAAGGCTGTTGTTTCCTGAACCAGCCTGGGTTTGGTGTTTTATGAGTCATTACTTACAGCAACAATCTGAAGCAACATGTTAGAACACGGTCTTATTTTTGCTGCCTTATCTTTATTGGTTTTAATTCGCGTGCTAGCTGAAAACAGAGTTTCCCAGCTGTTTTTACTGCCTTAAAAAGCTGCCTCTGTCGATTTAAGAACTCAGTCAGGCAAAAGTAGCATAGAGGTTCAATGTATTTTAAGCACTCAAGATGATTTTGGTCTGCACAACCAAGCAAACCCTCTGACAGCCTCTTCTGTGGAAATATCAACAATTTCGGAGGATGAATGAGACTCTTTTTTTTTTTTTGTCTCTGAATTTTAACCTATCTATCTGGGTCAATCCTTCACAAAGCAGGGTAGTTGACATACAATCACTGTGAGATCACAAATACAAGGGGAGAGATGGGAAAACACTTCTAAGACAAACTTAACGTGGATAAAATACGGGGCGAAGGAGTCCAGGTGAGCTCAGACGACCGACGCAGGAAGACTTTGACAACAAGGTCTCCGGAGCTCCTAGAGGTTGTCAGGCAGCATGTCACGTATTGATTTAGAGGCTGTTAGATCCTCTTACCCTGATGCAGGAGAAATGCACTCTCTGACAAAGAAGGGCCGTCAAGGCGAGGCTCCTTTTTCTCATCTAATTCTGATGTAAACATATCCCCTCTATGATTACCCTCTGGCACTGTGGCCTAGCCAGATTTCCCCCTTTGCGTGCAAATGCAAAACCATCCAGTCTTTGCCGTATGTGACTTCGAGAAAGCCAGTCAGCAGTTCCGTATTCTGTAATGAACATTTGTCAAAGTAAAAGCCTTCTGTCAGTCTCTCCACATCAATATCACTGCCTTCAGTCTCAGAGAGGACAGGGAACATGAGAGAAAACTGTGACCCATGCATACAAAATGGATATATTTATACTACTACACATGCCGAGCCTGGATGTGCGTTATGAGTGGGCTTTGAAGCCTGGTGTCTGTATAAGGGAATGAGTCCAGGAGTACCCGAGGCATGGATGAAACAGGCCGCATGAACAACCGTAGAAAGCCATATTTATTATTTACTGTACACGGTGATGTACCACTATGAAGCCTGTGTAATAAGGCCTGACTGTGATGCTGTCACTTTGATATAGCGGCTCACTCGCCATGTCCATTTCAACACTGTAGCCTACTTTTGCAATCCTATTAACATATTTGGATGCCATATGTAAACAATTTAGATCAGTGAGCATTTCAGACCGGGGTTCCCGACAAGCTGCCAGTCTGATGACCTAATTAACACATCCGACGGAGCGATTTAAACATCGTGCACTTCCAAGTAAAATCCGTCCGGGTATTGTCTGAGCTGTGTCAGGTTTTCTTGTTTCTGTTTCTTGCATTATTATATATACATTGGAAGATAGACAGGAAAGGGTTGGAGAGAGGGAGGGAGGGGAGAACATGCAACACGGGGCCGTGGATCGGATTTGATGCTCTATCAGGTTTTGTTGATCTTCATTCGGAAATTCTTCAGTTTCAAACATGTTTGCATCTGAAGCAGCCGGATCAAGTTGACATTACTGTAAAACACCAGAAAAGCTCTATTTATTATCATTAAGTACGCACATGTATGACATGCAACCCAGAGCCGAAGGTTCAGCTAAAGGCAAGAGAACACACGAAAACAACCAAACCGCCTTCTCAATTACGTTTCGAGGGGAAACTTAATTTTCCACGGATCACAGTCGCAGTTTTAAACACGTGGTTAACGGTGTGAATTGAAACTGCTTGGTTAGGTTTAGTTCAACATCATGGTTTGGTTTAAAAATAAGTGTGTTTATTAGGCAACTTAAGTCACGTACGTAAGTTGAAACAAGTCAATGTTGACTTTTCTTTTCGTCTTCCAGGTGAGAGTCCTGCGTTTCTGTGGCACATCCATTGACCCTGACCTCCTCCTTTACACAGAGTTTGATTAAAAACGTATCTGTAACACATCAAAAACGAACACAATCCGGGAGAAAATACGTTTCCCTCGAATCGTAAGTGACAATGCAGATTCTTAGTTCGGGAAGTTCATTTCTGGGAGACCAGACTGGGTCACTTTACAGCTGTTTCTCTGTTAACAAATATCTGTGGCTCGGTTTACCATTAGTTAGCATAACCTGGGTAATTTAGTCGCTGTAATACAGTTATAACGACTGTAGTAGCCTAATAAGAAGAAAAACGTGTTGTGAAAAAAAAAAAAAAAAAAAAAAAAGAATGTGCCTGCATTTCTTTCATAAACTTACCAGATCTGAATAAAATAACATTTGACTTGGTTTCAAATGAATGAAAAAGAACAAGGAAGGTATAATAAATAAAGTTAGCTTCGTTAATAGCATTTATCACTGATTACTGTTATTAATTTCATGTTACATTAAATTTCTCTCTCACACATTTGAAATCATAACCACTTTGTATTTTACCCAGGTCTAAAAGTGAAGAATACAAATGTACAGTATGTTTGCTTGCCTTCCCTTTTCCCTGTAAATATGTTTCATTTGTTATATTTTGCTGACGTTTTTTGTTTTGCAGTTGATTTGTGTATTTTTTTTAAACCCATGTTTGCTCTTAAAGGGATGCCTTGACATTTTGAAATCTGTTTATCTGCAAAAAGTCACAATGTTAAAAAAGGAAAATAAAAGTTTTTTGTATGTGGCATTAATAAATATCAGTGTGGGGAATGGGTCCTGGTGAGATCAGGACACAATGTCTGATTATTAGAATATTAATCTACAGCCATTTTGATAATCAATTAATTGTTTAAGGGATTTTCTTTAAGCAAAAATGCCAAAACTTCCTCTGGTTTCAGCTTCTCTAATGTTAATATTTGGTCATCTTGGCCTTGCAAAAAACTTGATCGCCATATATCACTTTTTATACACTGGACGTTTTATTGACTAATTGAGAAAGACAGATTAATCCATAATGAAAATAGTTGCAGTCCGACAGGGTACGACACATCAGCAGGGTTTGGTTATATGTCTTATCTTCAGCTATTTTCATTTAATTTAATTTAATTAAACTGTCAGCCTGCAGCTGTCCTGTCATTAATCAGGATCATTTCAACACGTTAACCCCCCCAAAGAATCCTAATAATGTAATATTTACTAATGGGGGGAATTCCCTTTCCCCTTCACAGGAGGAGCTCTGTGGCGTCAGTGCAACAAATCTTTATTTGAGAAATAATTGTATAAACATGATGCTGAAATGCTCAACATGAATCCCAACATGAAAATACATAATATATAATATATATATATATAATATGAGGTGGAGACAAGAAAGTTGAAATCAAGTTCTGCTTTTCTGTCTCTTCAACTTTAGTTTTCAGTTTTCTACTTTTAGTTTTAAAAGCGTTGCCAGACGTACAATAAATATGGCATTTGTACGATAGTTATGCCCTCTGTACAATGTACAACCAATAATAACCTATCACATGTTTTTACCCAATCGTTTCTCTGTCGTTCTGTATCCCCCGCCGCTCTACGCTCATGTTCACAGAGTTTGCACATGAGAGCTTTTCTTCATTTTTGTAATAGTAGGCTATTACAAAAATATTCAGACAGATATATCCTTCCACGTGCTTAAACTTTTCTGTTTTTATGAAATGTGGGTTGATTTGCAGGCGTGTCAAAACATTGTTTGAATACGTATTTTGTAACATTACACGCTTACGCCTATTTGTTCTCAAGGTTACGAGTCTCGTGTGATAATTCCTTCAGGATACGATCATTTTAAGCCTCTGGTCCGATAGTTGAACATTTCCCATCTGGCAACGCTGCTGCCAATAGACCTGTAGCAACCTGAGGACTCGACGCAGGTCCGAACTTGATAGGTTGACTTTTCTTTTTTTTTAATGTTATTGCCATTTATGACATGTTGTAGATATGGATGAATCCACGTTTACGCTACATTGAGCTTGGTGTGACACTATAGAAGTTGGAGGTCAGTCAGCTGCAGAACAGCTGCACGTTGCTCTACAACTCTTCATCATAGGATCCCTTCAGACAGACGTGCACACTCATCCTCATAGGGCAGTGCATACTACCTAGTCGATACTCCAAGATCTTTAAGATTAAAACCAACAAACCAAGTTACTCCTTTAACAAAAGCCTTAAGAGTGGTGTCACTTCATTTCATCGTCTTATGATAATCGCTCAATTCGAGATGACACTGCTTTTCACTGGCCGTGCGTTTGTTATTGTTTGCACTGTATCAGATGTGTCTTCTACTTTACGTTTCGTATGTAACACTGTCGCTGTTACGATCTCACAAAGGGACTTCTGATAAAACTGCTGAAGAAGCTCCGCTGGACTCGGACCCTCGCTCTTTGGAGACCAGTTCAATCCTTCTTTACCCTGAAACGTGGGCCAGCTCTGAGATGATGTTCCCCCGGAGCATCACCATGATGGAGTTTTCAGTTACATGTCTGTTTTGGCCATGAGTCCTGACTGAGGTATTTATTGTTAAGAGCCTGTTTCCCTCCCACACAGGAACTTCACATTTCATGTCTGTTTTTCCGCTCTCTTACTCGCTCTCTCTGTCCTGTTTCATATTTCACGATTCCTTTGTAACCGTTTCTCCTGCCCTTTCATTGTATTTCTGTACTGATCTTATAGTTTATCCCTATACATCTTTCTATGCCTCATATCTTACTGCCAGAGCTTCTATAGTGACCTGCTTTCTCCCTCTCTGCCTCCATACATCACACTTTCTGCATCGGTCTGTCTCTACCTTCGTCTCCAAACATGTGGCTTGTGGCTGTTCTTTGTTTTTGGCAGAAAAATGTAATTCTCAAGCAGATCATGTGTCCATTAATGGGTGTAGCAGACGAGTGCTGTGTGAGAAGATCAGAGATAAAACCTTTCATTTTATTTATTTCTTATTCATACTGATGTTCCAGGTCCACCAGTGAAAGATTATTATAGAGACAAACTGCGTCTACAGATGTCTGTAAACATCCAATCCGCCCTGTGCCATGACATTTCTCCAAATTAAGGGATTTTGCAACATGCTATAAATGAATTCCAGAAAGACCTTTTGCGTGAGGGAGCATTTCTTGAAGTGGATGATGTGGTTTGGCAAGTCGGCTATCAAGAGGCCGACAACAACTGATCGGAAACAGACTGCCAGTGATTTTGTTACCAAAACGTCATGAAGAATGCTGAAAATATGAATAAATGTATGAAAATCTGAGCAGTGACACATCACTGATGAAGTAAATACAGCTACGTGACGTATCTCATTGAATAAACGTGAAGCAGATGAGAGAAATAACACGATAATGATTATTTTAAGAACAGAAAATGTTCGCTGTCCTAGGTTCTGAAACCCCCTGTGGTGTGTGTGTGTGTGTGTGTGCGTGTGTGTGTGTGGGGGGGTGGGGGGTGGGGGGGGCTTCGGTACCCTTTGTTTTTTCCATAATGTGAGATGGTGTCGAGGAGGCAAAGATCATGACAGGAGAACCCGAGAAAAAATAAATCAGAATTTGCCTAATAATGCTTTTATTTTGTTGAATTCCTGTTGTTACATTAGGCAGGTGTGTTTGGTGTCATACTCGTTTCGGCCACAAGAGGCTGAAGTGCACCACGACCCCATGTTTTAATTCAGGGTTTCTTTCCAGGTGTTTTAATTTCTCCAAGCACTCTTAACACAAGGAACATTATATTGTGTGTTAGCAGTTTACGTAACATTACTGCCATGTCTTTGTTTTGGCTAGAAATGTATTTTAATCTGCGCTAATCTGCCGTTAGAAATACAATCATGTGCAATACGAATGTGCAATATATCTCTTTTTAGTATGTATTATTGTTACCACTGGCTGCTAGAGTATTACTCTCACTGTTCACTTTCTGTATTACTTACCACTTACTTACTTACTTGTTGTTGTGTTTTTTGTACTTATATCTTGTACTTATACATTTGTACTTAACCTTTATCTGCACTGTCCCTTTGCTGCTGTAGCGCTGTAAATTTCCCCGCTGTGGGGCAAATAAAGGTTTTCTGAATTTAAAATATCTCCAGAATTGTTCTTATAATAACAGAAATAACAATATAGATCAGACTTAGAAAACACATTACCACAATCTTTTTTTCTCACTTGCCTCTCAGGGCTTCTGTAAAATAAAGATGTATTTTCCTCTAAATGCTGGAATAATATTATCTGTTTTGATTTGTGTTGGGAATGGGCTGAGGTTCACTGCAGGATAAAGACAATAGTCATTTATATTTATATGAATTGTCCTGCTATGTGGAATAGACATCCCTATTTATTACTGACAGATCATTTTAACTTATTTAAAGTGCCTTGAGTACCCTGCAAAGTGCTCTACAAATAAACTGTATTATTAACATAGCCTGTGGAGAGCAGCACAGGCTGCGACGAGTGAAACCAGCCTCAGGTTTCCGTAGAGGAAGAGCAGCGAGACGTCACATGGAGAGATGCACCCAGCAGTAGCTGCTCCACCACTAATCACACAACATTAACATAACTAGCTACTACAAGCTAACGTAGCCTGCTACACAAATCGCCTCGGATTTATCACACATCCGGAATTTCAAATCTACAAGAAACAAACGCAAGATACATAGACGGTGCAACACGGAAAACAACACCACGGGCACACACATTTATCGTGGCCTATTCTTTGCATCCAACTGCCAGGCTGTTTTGGCTAGCTAGCGAAGCTACCGATAGCCAACCGCCTTGGCTAGCGTCAGGCTAGCCAGCTAGCTAGCTAGCTACTAACATCGCTAACGGTAGTTAGCTAGCTAGCGAGCTGTAGTAACTTGCGTCATGGATGAACTAGTCGTGGAAGTGAGGGGAACAAGTGGGGCCTTTTATAAGGTAAGTCGGTGGCTCCTGTGGAGCTTTTTCCACCTCGGTTGCCACACCGTGCACAGCGTCAGGCTCACGGACGTGGATGTGTCTTGCCGGACTAACGTTAGCGGGGAGATACCTGCTTGTTTCTCCGGGCCGCAGTGCTTGTGTCCGGTCACAATCTGTAAACAAAGATGCTGCTGTAGCCTCAGTGCTGCTAAGTTACATTTGGGAGTCACTGCTCGCTGCTAAACCAGTTGTAATTGTTGTAGTGTTGGTAATGTTGGCGTGGTTTTAATCTGGTGTTATCTATGAAGTGAGAGGTGGGGGTTGGACAGGCAGGAGGGCTCAAATCCGGTCGTAATTTGTGTTTTTTTCACAGTAACCTCGCTAAGTTAATTCAGGATAACAGCAGATAATGTGTGTTGCGTTGCTCTGCCCGTGTGCTCCCCTAGTGGGCAGGTAGCTCTGGTTTAATGAAGGCTGCTGAGCGTTTTGGGTCAACAAGTAACAGCTATTAATGGCATTAGACCCCAGACTGTGGGAGAGTCCTGCTCTTGGATCCTTTGGTACATTTACTGGTGTTGATGCTATTATCAGTGTTGGCCATTTGAGAAGAAAAATGAGCAATAACAATGCTTTTTTATAATGAAAGTAAACAACTACTTGTACTGGTAATATACTGAGGTAGCCAAAGTGAAAGTACTCATTTACTCAAGGAAATAGACATGATTACCTTTGATTTTATGAACTCATGTTGGGAAAACCTTGAAATATGCAAAAATATCTAATAGCCAAAGCCATCGGGGGGAAAACATATAGCATTAACAGAGTAAAAGAAGAAAGTTGGTAACGATAAATAGATGGCACCGTCTCTCATCCGGTGACTGTCTACTCCACGATCCACCGTTGACAGTATGTCAACATTAAAGACAAACAGTAGCTCTACTAGTTTGGTTGCAGAGAATTGTGATTGATTGCATTCACTGTCACAGTAGAAGCTTTGTTGTTGCCAGACTAATGTCGTGAATATGATTGGAATGAATGTGCAGTACAATCATCAGAGAACATTTTGAAAGGTAATGAGTCAGAGTTGAGTCGGCCTGCTAACCGTCCTGCACTGCACTGTTCATCATGGACCCTCGTGCTGCATTCACATTTGCAATGTATGAAGAAATTAAGCACTTCGCTAAAGCAAATTATTGAATTGGACATTAATATAAACATAAATAAGTCCTGTCTGGAGAAAAAAGGTATATTCTTTTTGATTTCCCTTGGCTTTAAGACAAGCGAAAGGTGGAAACATCAGCGGTTGGTGCACTTGTGTCTCAGTTGGGTGTGGCATTGGCCAAACATATCACTTTATAGATGCAAACTGTAATTTTTGGCATACAGTTTGAATAGCTTTTTATTATTTGGCAGGTGTTCAAATTATAGCACTAAAAGGCAATTAGCCAATTTTCACAAGATTAGTTTAACAGGATCCACAAAAGGAACTTTTTCAATCATCACTTAGAATGAAAGGCACTTTGCCAACTGCTCAACCTTTGCTACTCGCTGCTTTAGAGCTAGCTAGATAATTAGACTCAACTGCCATTTTGTTTTCACTTCATTCAAAGGTACTTGAGTTTCTGGAAGAAAAAAAATCGCTGATATGGGCTGTGATGCAGAGGTGCATTCACAGGCATTGAGTCTGTTCACAGAAACAATAATGGCTGTCTTGAAATGAGTAATAAGTGTGATACAGTACACGGCGTGAGCTCGATTGCTTTCTTGCACTATGGTTCTTGTCCTAATGAATAGCAAATAGTCGATACTGTTCTGTGTTGAGATCTGATCAGTGTTTTTAGATGTGAGCAGTGGTATCACAATTGTTTGCTGTCCTGGCTCCACAACGGTGGAACTGGGTGCAAATTGCTGATCTACTTCTTCAAGTGCTTCATTTATGTTTGTGCAGCAGTGCATCTGAATCTAGAAGGATATTCTGCTAGACAGAATATTGTTTCCTAAAGTTAAAGGGTGTTTGCTTTTATTAGGTTTTTCTGCACTTAAAATGATTCCACCTATTTGAAGCTAATGTACTTGCAAGATTCTTATTGCTCCGGAGTTGTATCCTCATGATTGTTTGCACTATATTGTCGCTTTGGACAAAAGCGTCAGCTAAATGTGATGTAATATTTGATTAAGTTGATGTACTTGCATGATTCTTGCAATTTTTTGGGTCGTACACATGATTGATTGATCTTATTGTAAGTGGCTTTGAATAAAAACATCGGCTAAATAAATATAATGTATAAGTTTCTCAATTACTTAATGTTGTCACATTTTCACCGTGTATATAGAGCTGTAGGACACAGAGGTGGATTTCCCACTCGGCCACACTGGTGCTGTACAGTAGTTCTCTTGGTCAGGAACGTGACTTTCATGCCTGGGTCCAGGAAGCTAAGCTCAGAAGTGGTCAAATTGTCACTTTTACAGGATGTAATGGAGCCAAATCCGATTCAGAATCAGAAACCTTTATTCGTCTCACAGCGGGGAAATTTACAACGCTACAACAGCAAAGGGACAGTGCAGATAAAAGGTTAAGTACAATGGATAAGTACAAAATATAAGTACAAAAAAACACAACAACCGTGTTAAATAGGTTGGAGGTTATTACAGATTTCATTATTTTACGTTTTTGTTCTTGATTTCAAGTGTTTGTTGATGGGCAGAAAGGTTTTAAACGTGAAAGTTTTTAAGACTTACTCATTATTTGACTAAGTAAGTGATTGTGTTAGTTTTGTTTGACTAAGGTTGAGTGTCCACGCAGCCTTTCCTGGTTGAGAGGTTTTTAACAACAAGCTTTGGGAGAGGCGGCACAAAAACGTTGTAGCGCTCTAAAAAAAAAAAAAAGATGCTGGGCTCTCTCTCCTCATTGGGAACAATATAAAAAAGACGCTCTATAGCCACTCAGTCATTGGGTAGTGGTCACAATCGTGTAAGGAGTTGTGTACAGGCGTGGCCACGGGTCAAGAAAGTAATTTTAATGTGCAATAGAAAAGCTTTCCTTCAATCATTGGGGGTTTGAGAATCTCTTTTTTGAAATGTTTGCTTTCATGTCCTTATTCCTGACTGTTAGCCTGCCAGGCGAATGCAACCCGTAGACTAGGCTCTCCGTTTCTCTCTCTTCCTTCTAGGCATTGCATGTCCTACTTGCAATACTTGACACACATGGACACTGACTGTGTGTACAAGCAGAGAGAGAAGGAGCCAAACCTGATTCAAACCCAAAGACAAGAATTTGGGCTCTTTCTTAGCTAACAGCTTTGAGCTTGTGTCAGGCTTCTGTAGCACAAGTGTAACCCTTTAAAACTGGATTCCAGTATAAAGCTGCATTGACTATTTAATGCAGGTATGTCAAACCCCGGTCGTTCTAATTGTTGTTATTTCCCCTCTGTGGTTCTTGTAGGCCTTTGTGAAGGATGTTCACGAAGGGTCGGTCACTGTGGCATTTGAAAACAAGTGAGTAATGCACATGCACAACAAAATACAATATACTGTAAAATGTGACCTTCTTGCCAATGTTGAAATTCACGGTTATTTTTGTAAATGTCTTTGTGTCCCTCTGTCCCAGTTGGCAGCCAGAGCGTCAAATCCCGTTCCAGGATGTGCGTTTTCCTCCTCCAACAGGGATCTGCAAGGAGATCAATGAGAGCGATGAGGTCGAGGTGGGACTCATTCCACATTTTTACAATTGTTTTAGAAAATGAAACTGTATATTTACAGTCTAGTTGGAGCCAAAGAGAAGAAATGCAATAGATTCAGTTTATGTTGGGTAGGCCAAACGGATTACAAACAAACGGGTGGAGTTGATGAACTTTGATCTTTGCTGCGTTATATGGTTCAAGTTGTTGTCACCGTTTCCTGCTGCAGTTTATATTGTTCACTAAAGCATTAAGTAAACATGCACCTGTCCTCATGAGAAGAGTTACACATCCGCTAGAGGACGTGGAAAGAAATATTGAGACAAAAGCTGTGGCGATGATGCTTTGAGTAACTCTGTTCTTTTCTAGATTTTTATATTCAGCATGTTTCTAAGATTCAAAATTAATACCAATATGTTGCTGTATTAGTTTCTGTTAAATTACCAACAAGAAAAACTATGAAGTTAAGGTACAGTGGTGTAATCGCCTGAAAAACGGAGCAATAGTTTTGAGTAATTTTAATGTTGCGCTTCCTTTAAAAATCCTCATAGAAACTGCATTTGTTCACTTCACAATTATCATACATGTAAATCATTTATTCTCTGTTATGCAACATGTTTATATGGCCTCAGAAGTCCTTAGTGTCTCCTTTTCAAAAGGATTGAATAAGAAATGAGCCCACATCAGTTTATCTATGCATGAAATGTGTTTATTTACTGTGTGTGTGTCTGTGTCTCTCTGTCTGTGTGTGTGTGTGTGTGTCTGTGTGTGTGTGTGTCCAGGTATATTCCAGGGCTAATGACAAGGAGCCATGTGGATGGTGGCTGGCCAAGGTTCGCATGGTCAAAGGAGAGGTAGGGCTCTGAAGTCTCGGTTACAATATCATCATATATTCTTCTCAACCCTGCTAAATTCTGCTTTTTATTATGTGCCAAATTGGAAGTGAATTCATCCTCTTCTCCATGTATTTCTAGTTTTACGTAATAGAATACGCTGCATGTGACGCTACACTAAATGAGATAGTGACACTGGAGCGGTTACGGCCGGTGAACCCCAATAAACCAGCCACCAAAACCACCTTCATCAAGATCAGACTGGATGTACCTGAGGATCTGCGGCAGATGTAAGTTGGATATGACACTTTTATGTTAATACACCTGTGACTTCACGGTTATTTAAATGAAAATCTTGGAGTGTTACTGGTTATAGGTAATATTGTGTAACACCTTTTAAATGTAAGAATCAAACTCGTATAAGCCTGTAATAAATGGTACATGTGTACGTGTTGAATTGACATGACATTATTTGTGCAACTCTGTGTTAACAGGTGCTCCAAGGAATCCGCACACAAAGACTTTATAAAGGCCGTGGGAGCGTTCAATGTCACCTACGACTCTGAGAAAAAGCAGCTGGTCATTTTGGTTCGTAAAAATGTTTTTCTTCTTCCGAAGAACGTAAACACAAACGTTTTCTGTCCATCGCTTAAATGACTTTTTATACACAAAATCCAGTTCTTTACTCTGCTAACAATATGACATGATTTTGTAGATGACCTCCATCAGTAACGTATTCCAAAGTCAGATCCTTTGTGTGAATTAAGCTTTGATTGTTCCTGCAGTCTGTGAATGAGGTCACAACAAAGCGGGCCAATATGATGAGTGACATGCACTTCAGGAGCCTCCGCACCAAACTGTCACTCATGCTGAGGAACGAAGAGGCCAACAGACAGCTGGAGGTAGATCCACACACACACACACACACACACACACACACACACAGTGATGGACGACTGTGTCCTTGTATGTGTATAATTTGATAATTTTGCCGTTAAAAAAAGTATTTTTGCTTTATTAAATGATTGCCCATCAGGAACAGCTTAAAGGGTAACTGGTATTTTTCAACCTGGACCCTATTTTCCCATGTTTTTTTGTCTCTAAGTGACTAATGGGTAAAATAATTCTTGATATTGATCCAGTATTGAGCGAGAGCGCTGCAACATGCTGCAATGTAATCACTCATGGCAATTCCGCTCTGTCATTGTACGTCCACTGAAAGTGCTTGTTTTTTGCCACCGACAGGCTCAGATTGTTTACGTGTCAGACCGCATTATGGAGAGGACCCTACAGAGAAATAAAACGTTTGTCTTTACCTTTTGCTCCGTTTGTTATCGCGTCTAAACAAGTCTCCCTCGAGGAGAAGTCTCGGGAGAGGGTTGTGCTTCATTGTCAAAAGCAGCTAAATATTCAGCCATGACATTGAACATCTTTTAGATAACACTAAGCTACGCTTTCTGTAACACGTCTCCACCGTAGTCACTCTTTAACTCCTACTTTCTCAGTTATAATGTTTTTTTTGTTGGTGTTTTTTCTGTTTTTACAGAGTTCCAGACAGCTGGCGTCACGGTTTCATGAGCAGTTTGTGGTTCGGGATGATCTAATGGGTCTGGCCATCGGGACCCACGGGGCCAACATTCAGCAGGCGCGTAAAGTCTCTGGGGTCACTAACATAGACCTGGACGAGGAGACGTGCACCTTTCACATATACGGAGAGGTAGGCTGTCTATAAGACACACGGGTCATTCCATACCAATATGTGAAAACTTCTATTGAATTTGTGGAGACTTGCAACATCCTACAGCTCTGCTCTAAGTACTTTTTGTTGTGACGGTTCGAAGCCTCACAAATTGCTTATTTTTCCCGTCATTGGGTCTAAATTTGTACTGAACGTCCAACAAAGCCTAAAGATAATTTGCAACATGTATTTATGTGAATGATTGTGTGTTTACCTTCCCTAAACAAGTTTCAAACCATCCTGTTATTTATATTTCCATGTTAAGTGACAGAAGTTCCAGCATGTTTGTTTTACACTTGTGGTTTGTTTAAGGACCAGGATGCTGTCCGTGTAGCGAGGAGTTTCCTGGAGTTCTCTGAAGATGTCATCAAAGTTCCCCGGAACTTAGTAGGTGAGAAAAATCACTCGACGCAGACCATGAGATTATTCACGCGGTAACTTGAATTTATTCAAGAATTAGCTCGATTTCAAAGTGCTGCCGCTGTGACTGATGATGTGTTTTGCCTTTTATAGGGAAGGTGATTGGCAAAAATGGCAAGCTGATCCAGGAAGTGGTTGATAAGTCCGGGGTGGTTCGGGTTCGTATTGAGCCTGATAATGACAAAAAGCCCTTAGCAGCAGCGGCGGCGGCAGCGGCGGCGGCAGCAATAGACGAGGTCAGTGGGAAAGAACAGACCTCTGACTGTACACAGAAGTCAATTTACACCCTTATCCCCCTCAGTCAACCTCTGATTCCAACAATGAATACATCTTTAGTGCTTTTGAGAATGGATCAGATGCTCAATTTTAATCCTGCTTTTTCCTTCTGATCCTCTCGCAGGGAATGGTGCCATTTGTCTTTGTAGGGACCAAGGAAAGCATCTCCAACGCTACAGTACTGCTGGACTATCACCTCAACTACCTGAAGGCGCGTATGATCAACAGTAACAACAACCGTTATCATTTCAGACCATCCCCTTCGACCGTGACACAAGATACAAAATATATTGTACGACAAAAGAAATCTGTTGGCTGAGACGGAAACAGTCGAATCCTAATTAATGTTGAAGTGAAGTTCCCCCTGAAAGACATTTTAACGTCAAAGAAGCTCGTTATACATAGTGGAATTATATGAAGATATAGATCTATAAGAAAAGATATGAAATGTTTATTATATACGTATTTACACATTAACATGAAATGAACCTACTGACTTTGGCACACCTTTTCCAAAAGCCACTCGCCCCACACACAGTGGGTCCTCGATTTATTATGCAAAAATCTGAAGGAAAAAAACTCCAAGGCAATTTAAACAATTAAAAATGCCTTTATTGTAACGGCATAGTCATGTTAGACCTAAAAACTATGCCGTGACGAAGGCGCGGTGCCGAAACGCGTCTGAATTACTCCTCGCGCTGTCGGCGCTGCAGGAACTACAACAAGGAGACTGTGGCGGTACAGAGTAATGCTTCTGTTGCCTCCATAACGAAAACAATTTGTGGCTGCGTACAGAGTCCCGGTTTTCAGGGAACACACAAACCCGACAACAGCAAAGTTTAATTTTGGCCTGTAGTCAAGTTAGTCATGGAAGTAATGTTGGTTAGCGATGGCTCATATGACCTGACGGTTACTGTGGGTAGAGGACAAACAGAGAGCAGAGAAATAACAAGAGGAAGGGCTGTGCCGGAAAGTTCAAAGCTTCTTTTTATACGTCTGTTCATTCAGTTTAAACTAGTATGTGTGCACAGTTGCAGATAAAGATTAGACTACGGTACTCTGGTGTAATTAGATTCCAGTGCTTCGTAGGATTGTTTTCTGACCCGTGTGATCCAAACATTTCCAATAACTCCAGAGTGTTTTAAAGTCCAAAAGTCGGATAGATGTGATCATTTCCAAACTCGTAAACTTGTTATGCCAGCACATGTTGGGAGGCTTTCCGCTACACCATGGTATGATTTTTAAAAAGCATCATTTCTAAGTCTTTTTATTTGTTCTCCATGTCCACAGGAGGTGGATCAGCTTCGCCTGGAGCGTCTTCAGATCGACGAGCAGCTGAGGCAGATAGGCGGAGGAGGCGGAGGAGGAGGGACGGGGCCCCGAAACCTCAAAGACAAAACCTACGTGTTCGATAACGGCATGGGGCTGGGGATGGGGAGAGGAGCCGGAGAACGTGGAGGAGGAGGGAAGCCCTACGGAGGAGGGAGAGGTGGCAGAGGGCGAAGAGGAGGGGGTGCAGCTTTCGCTTCAGGTACATCATCAAGTGAATTTATTCAAACTTGTTTAAATTAATTGTATTCATATCTTTATTTTGCTTGTTACACATAGAAGCTACGTGCTCTTATTGGTTTGGATGTAAAAGGCACAATGATTAGAGCTGATTCTCTGCCTTAGATGGAGGTTATTTTCAGCCGTATTTGATGAAAGGTAATTACTTCACTTTTTCAGTGGTCTAATTTCAGGGTAAAATAGGTGGCTCTGGTATGTGAATGGAGAACCTAAATACATGCAGCTCGTAGTGTAAGGCTACAAGTCTCGACCCGCAGGCGGGGACTTTATTATAAAACAAAACAATTATTTAGACGTTAAATGAGGTTTGACTGGTATCCTGATGTCCCCCCAGGCACCAACTCAGAGGCATCCAACGCTTCAGAGACGGAGTCGGACCACAAAGACGAGCTCAGCGATTGGTCGCTGGCCCCCACCGAGGAGCTGATGACAGGAGGCGGGACCCTGCCCAGACGGACAGATGGGAGGAAGAGAGCGGGAGCAGGAGGGCTGCGAGGACGAGGGGGAAGAGGAAGAGGAGGGGGAGGGTACAAAGGTAGGCAGAAATTCTCATCCATCTTTTTGCAAGTTTGATGTATATAATAAATGCAGATTATCTATGTTCAAGAAGGAGAAATAAACAACAGCGTGTTTGGTTTCCATTCAACTCTAGCCAGAAGAATGAGAATGAATCACATAATGAGATCCCTGCAGACTCCTTTCACTAATAAATTCTCATTTTGAGTGTTTGCTTTTCAAGGAGATGCACATTTAAATAAATAAAAATCTATATTTCCCCAGACATGAATCTAAATATGACGCACAGATTTAGATTCAGCCCCATTGTTAAACTGTAACCTGTAAGTTGAGACTCAGGAGTTGTCTGTCCTGGTTTAGGTGATGACATGCAGTGGAGCGACCCGAGACCTCGTCATATCAGAGACCCCAAGACAAGAGCGCCGGAAGACACTCTACAGGTAACACACACACACACACACACACACACACACACACACACACACACCACTAAAAGGTTCTTCTCTGTTGTGTTTAAATCTCCTTAAACTTCTGTTTTTTTAAGTGAACTATAAGAAACCAATGATAGAAACATCCACAGACAGGTCATTTCTTTCTCATATCTTCCTGCATTTATTAGTCTCGAGTAGAGAATCAGTCCAAACTGAGCAAAAACTCTGAGATATTTGGTCCTACTTTTAGAGCTAGGAATGAAAGCCTTTTTCTTCTCCTATTCTTAATAAATAAATAAATATTCTTCAATATTTAGGACAGACGCAGAGGATGTCATGTCGGGTATAAACAATCCTTAAAAGGAGAGATGATTTGGGGACGACCGTGAGATGATTAAAAGATTTTATTTTGACCGAAACCGACTCATTTTTGTGACGGACTTTGTGCAGGTTTATAGCAGACAACATACGCCCCTCTTTTTCTGCAACAACCGACTATATTTCTCCAGATATTAATCAAAGTTTGCCCGTACAGCATCTCCAGTGGAGCCCGTGAGTAATGAGAGCGGACTTTGAACACGTTCCCCTGCATGAACAGCTTAATGATGATGAGGAGTATCTGAGCTAAGACTGTGACGCCATCTTTTCCCAGGCCAAATGCTGGCGCTTAACTTAAAAAGTATCAGTCATTTCCTCATTTATTGCAAATCATAATAGTTGAAAGAAATGTCCTGTTATGCATATAGTTGGGCTGTACTTTGCAACAGTGGTTGACATCAGTGACAGGACTTTTCCCAGGTGTAAGACCACAGAGGTTAACAAGGTGTTGCTAACACTGGACAGTGGAAGAGATCCCATGTTGTCCATGGAGCAGTGTGCCACGTTGCAGAAGTACTGTAATTATAAAACAGTCAAATTACATTCATTTTGTGACGTGACCAGTTTGCCAATATGTCCCAAGAGCTTTCTGCACGTAATTTGTAAATATTATGATGTATATATGTCTTTGTGTATACATTTAAAGCTTCTTCACATTAGATTTCACCACTGTCTAATACAGTGCTTGGCGCATTTGCACTGAAAAGTTCCCTCGTCCCGGAGTAAATGGGGTTTTCCTTTGTTGTACGACATGTCAGTAAATACCCCGCTTGTGAATTTGAAAGGTTTTGACGTGTCCTAAAAGAAGGCGGTTGCTAAATGAGACCACAGAGGTTGTCGGGGAGCTCGGAGGTCGAAGTATATTTAGTCCTGGTTCTGAGGAGACTCTTGATAAAAACGGGCCCAGATCCAACGTCCCAATTCATTTCCCCTGGAACCAGACTGTACCTATTACCTTTCTCCCACAGATCCGCGTGGACGGTAACAATGAGCGCAGCGTGCAGCACTCCTCAGGGGGCCGAGGAGGAGGAGGAGGGCCTTCCTCATCCCAGGGTGGCATCATCGCCAGCGGCGAAGGCACGTCTCGCCATCACCACCCGAGACCCATCAGAGACAGAGGGATGAAGAAGGACAAACAGGACGCTCCTCCGCTGGTGAACGGAGTGTCATAGATGCACCACTGGAGGACCTTCTCACTTAGACACACACATACAGGCAACTCGTCATAAAACATCGTAGAGTCTCTCTCGCTTTTTCTTTCTCTGTCTTTGTCAAACACATGAATACACATATTTCATCAGCATGGAAGAGTTAACCGTAGTGAAGCGATCTGGTATCTGCTGGTCCGCTCTGTTGAGGTCTTTGAGTGTTCTGCTCTGGTTTGTTCCTGACTGTTCTTCTCTGGAGTGACAAATAAAAGAAACAGTACTTTTCGGTCAAAAGGAAAAGAAGAGGAGGGATTTGACTTAAGCTCATCTCTCGCAGAGGCATTAACCCCAAACGTGCTCCCTTCACCCATCAAAGGCAAATCATTTTGTGATTGTTGTTTTGTTTTTTTAAATCAACTAAAATTTGATGATTTCTTCTTCTCTTTTTTTTTTTTCTTCTTTTTTTTTTTTTTGCCACTGCCCTCTTTGGACTTTCGTACACCAGAAAAAAAAGAAATCTTAACAAATCAAGAGAATAATTGGTTGACAAGAAAACACAGATTACAGCCACTTCAGAGGGCAGCATGAAGTGTGTGCTCCCTCCCTTCTGCTGAACACTTTAAACATATTTCACTGCACAATGTTTATTGTGGAGATGGTCTGACGGGATGGGGTGGCTTCAGTGTTTCCCACAGGTTGGGAATTTGGCCTAAATCTCCAAAATCCAACACAGACACTTTTGAACTTCATTTATAAATTCCAAAATATAAAATCTTTTTCACTTCTATATATAGGAAACGCGCAGAGCTTTCAGGCTGGGAGATGTTTGTAGAGGGTACTTTCGTTCGGATAGTGATTTGAACCCAGATCACCATGTTGACACTTGCTCAAGTCAAACCTGCCTTTTGGGATCCGCAAAGTGGAGAGTTCAAAGTGTCCATGTTTTAAGGATGAAATCCGAGCAGGTATGCATGAGCAACGAATACTTATCTCATTGTTTAAATCATCTGTGTTTTGTTTCCTGTTGCCAAGATGGCGTACAATTCCCTCAGTCTCTCGTACTGTCGGACCAAGGCATGAATTCAACACATAGTAGACGTACCAATGGGGAAGCATAAATCTGAGGCACTTTGATGATAAACTGTCAAAAAGCTTTTACAGAAGCAAAGATACTAACACCCAAGAGTCTTCAACAGGGTAGGAAATGTCATGCACTGCTGTTATATTTAAAATGAATGACCTGTGACCAGGACACATGACTAGGCCAACAGTGACTGGGAATCCTCGTTAAAAGCAAGATGTGAGCGGTCGTCAGAAATTTACTGTACAAAAAAAAATCGTTTTTAGGTAGGCTGCATGCAGATCAATAACACTGTTTTTATTTCTCAATCCATTGGTTTTTATTTCCCCCGAACAAGCTCTGTATGTCCGCGGTGACGGGCAGAACGCTCGCAGTGAAGCGGGGAGCCGTGATCAGTCGTTATAAATGCGTAACCTTAATAAGTTCAGACCGTAAAAATCGGCCGGGGTTTTGTGCGATTCACAGATCTGTCTTTGGAGATGAAGCGAGCGTCGACTGCAGAGTCCCGGCTGACACCTGTTCTGTGTGGATTGGTCTTGGCACTCGTAGAATCGCACACGCAGTAAATCTCAACAGTGACCAAAGGATTCTAAATTCAGCATACCGTTGCCAGAAAACGGGTAAAACCTGTACATTCACTATAGTTTACAGTCATAAAAGAAACACCGACTCATGACTAATGCCTTTACTACAGTCATGAATAAAAGCTTTGTGGTACAAAGAATCCAGCTGTCCTAATACATTCATGGCAACATTTCTGCAGTTGTTCCCAGCAGCACCAGGCTCCTTTTTTAAAAAATAATTCTCCCAACTCTTTCCGAACGGGCCGATTGCTTGGCCTCCGTTATTGCCGCTTGCCGCTTTCTCTAGAACGTGATGGAAACATAACCTCTTTGGCGGCCGTAATAAATATGTCCCGCAGATCTCAAGAGGTCACACTGCACGTCCTTGGGTCCTCAGCAATACACCCGCCAAGCGTGAGGTCGGACGGATGAACGGTTGTCGAGAAAATCAACTTTCCATTTTATTTAGATAACTCGTTAAGCTCGTCGGTACCAGACTGATGAGCCTCCACGGTGGGATGTTTCACAGAGAGGGCTTAGGCTGAGCTAGTTCCACTCACTTACATTTAACAAAAGCAGTTTTTGGATCAACACCAGTGAAATTAGTACAGTAACTTTTGCTTTCAGACCAACTTGATCAGGTTGCAGGATTAAGGCGGCAACATCGTGAATGTAGAACTCCTGTCACCTGATCACATGAGCTTTTCTTTAATTTATGAAACCTTTGTATTTAACCTTTTTTGTTTTCCTAGAAAAACCTGTTTGAAGTATTACTGTAGAAGAAACAACGTTTCATTGAGTTATACCTTGACAAAATAAAAATTTGCTGTAAGTTTTATTCTTCCTGGCCCGCCCCTCTTACTTCCTACTTAAACTTTTTGATATTAATGTTATTTGAGTTTGTTATTTCCTGCCTTTTGTAAATGGTAGGGAGTGTCTGAATTCTAACCTTAATACAACAAATTGTAATCGTGTGTTGTTTCTGCAACACTAAGGGTGCAATGCATTTTCTACCTGCATGATTTGAACTGGGCATTCCTCGACTTCTCGCTTTTAAAATGCAGGTCTGTGCATGCCACCTGACTTGCATTGAAGTCACAGAAAGTTTGGTGAAACCCCTGACGCATTATAAAGTCAGGTTTGATGAAGCAAGATTTTTCATCCACAATTCCAGTTTTCTAAGCCTCCTTTGTGAAATCCCCTGCTGGATTAAGAGCAAAGTTTTCACCACAGTCCGGGAGCTGCTGTCTGTCAGTTTTCTGCTACTCCTCTAGGTCATAACGAGGCGTCTTTTTTTATTTTTTATCTTAGTGCCTTGGATTTATACTCCTCAGTTTCTGTGAATTTGGCCCAGCAAAAAAAAAAAAGACTGCTCTGAATAGATCAAAGATTTTTATACTGCATATTAACCCAGTGTTTTTCTTCTTCTTTTTTTTTTTTTACGGACGTACAATAGCTGAAAGTGACTTTTCTGTTTGAACAGTGCAGGTGTTCAGACATCAAAAGTAACATCAGACAAAACAAGGTGTTGACTTCAAGCTCGTCTTGCAGCGTCTCCACCTGCTGCTCAGTTGACACCTCAGAGTCACTGATTTCATAAATCTTCTGCATGCAAACATCCTTAGTTGCATCATCACCATCGACATAATTAAGAACAATATAGGTGGCACGAAGGCCTTTAAAGATCATGTACATTCTCACTTGTTCCAAATTGTTCTCTAAATTTAAGCTGACTGCAGTAACTTATATGGGCTAGTGTAGAAAGTACTTGTGGATTTATGATTGAAGGGGGATTGATAATAGCATTAGCTGGAATTTAACAAAACAAACGTGATGGAGAAAGTCACTGTAAAACAAAAAAAGTAAGCAAAAAAAAAAAAGTTTCTCTGTGCATTCGTAGGCTTATTGTCAATTCATGAAAATACTGTATTACATCATAAATCTTCTCTGTAAAACAACGTATAGCCAGGAAAATAAGCAGATTAGCTGTGATCTTCATCTTTAGTGTTGTAGTGTTGCTATGTGCAAATGTTGAGGAATCAAATCAAGTTTATTTATATGGCCCAATATCACAAATTATACATTTGTCTCAAGTACTAAACAGGTTTATTCTGCTCATTAAATTCTTCCTGTACCTGAGGATTTGTTCAGGAATAACCTTGTAAAGTTAGCTTTTAAATTTAGCTTCTTTGTGGCGCTCAAAGATTTTTGGAAATACGCTTTTTCACTTTCTTGCTAAAAGTTAGATGAGAAGATTGATATCACTCACTGCGGTAAATATGAAGCTAGAGCCAGAAAGTTATTAGCTTAGCTAAAGCATGGAAACGGACACAGCTAGCTCGGCTCTGTCCAAAAAAACCCACCTGCCAGCACTCCTAACACTCACTAACCCACATGTAATATTCTTTCTTTAATCTGCACACAAACTGAAATGTAAAAAACTAATTTGTGGTTTTAAAGCGTGCAAACTATAGTTCTCGACCAGGCTAGATGTTTCCCTCTGATTCCAGTTGTTATGCTAACTGGCTGCTTGTTCCAGCATAATGCTTTACAGATAAACAAGAAGGTATAGTGGTATAAATCTTCTCATCAATCTCAATGAGAAAGCAAGAAAGCATAATTCCCAAACTGCTGAACTGTTCCTCCAAAAAATAGCGACCATTTTGAGCGTCTTCAGTGAGCATAGCTTAACAATAATTCACAATAGGTTGCATCAACTTGTAACTAGGCAGACACACAAAAAAGAAAATGCTAAAAAAAAAATTCTAAATAAGCACCGTGCCCCAACTTCAACAGATTTATTGACCGAACATTTAGGGAAAAGCTGCAAATGCTCAGAGAAACCTCACCATATTTTGTGTGACATGTGCCTTTTATTGTGGCTAGTATCACAACCTAGAAATGTAAATCAGGGATGATGAGACGTTGATACCGGACCGGATGTGTAAAGATGGCAACGTCATCCTTGCTTGGGTCGTCGCCGGCAACGCTGAGTACTTCTGAACTTGCGTTAAACACAAAGGGCGGGTGCTTTACCCGCCTGATGCTTTTTAAACACTGAAGGTGTTGTATCCTTGTACAGTAGACGAACATGAGCCCATAGTTTATGACCTGGTTCGACTGACCTGGGAAATGGATTCAGTTACTTTTGTAGACCAGTGCAGTTCAGGACCTTGAGCAGCTACTTTGGCGCCTTTTGGTTCTGTTCCAAAGTCAAAGACGACTATTTCTCCACACAAACCCCATTTATAAAAGCTTCTGCTCAGATGCGAAATTGGTGTGACCCCAGTGTAACTTTATCCCCCATCTCCCTGTCTTTCTCGGAAAGGAACTGAAGTAATATTAGGAACTGAAAAGATTTCAGAGTCTGAGCCAGGTCTTATCTTTTACCAGAGATCAGTGTACTTTTCTAGTCTTGCGATGCATGTTCATCTTTATTGTGGACTGTGGAGATTTTAAACACACGTTTAAAAAAAAAAAATGACATGAGTTTAGTTTTTTTTTTTTTTAAATCCTTGTTACTTTGTCTAATTTCTCCTTGACCTGAGTTTAACTGGAGTAGCCAGTGATGAGTTCAAGGACAAATGGGGAATTTTACCTTTTTAGAAAATGTCTCAAGAAACGGTTATGTAACATGAGTAATGAATAATGAAACTGGCTTTTTTTTTTTTTTTTTTTTTTTTTTTAAGAACTTCATCTTTCTTTTTCAGAAGTATTATTGGTGTCAATTTCTCTCTCAATAATCTGTTAGGACCTTTGCTTTCACTTGCTGTTCACACTGCAGCCATGTTGCATTTTTACCCCAGTAAGCGTTGTCTGCAGTGCGATGACAAATGGCTGAAGTGAAAGTAACCTCTATATTGTCAATAGAGCATCAACAGTATGAAGTTGCTTTGTATTGTAAAAAAAAAAAACAAACAAAAAAAAAAAAAAATGTTGGGAAAAAAGAAGGGAGGGTGGCATACTGTATATAATGATGTCATTATTTGTCTGAGAAAAGATTTGTACTATTGTTTCAAATGTGCACTTATCCTGATATTTTCTTTTTGCTGTTTAATATCAGTCAAATGCTAGAGCTCTTGATAATAAACTTAATGATGTGTGAATAAATAGTTTCCTCTATAGCAGGGTTGAGTAACACACAGCTGTCATTAATAATGAAATGTCTTTAGTGCTGCATCACAGAAACAGGGTGAGTTCGTTTCACTGGGAAATTCCACCTTAAAACTGAATTTATGAATGAAAACTTACATGGACAATCAACTGTTGGCAGTTAGCACAACAATGAAATGGATCCAACATTTGTATTAAAGCTTAAAGTGATACTCGTAGGTTTAGCGGCCATTTCTAAGTAGCTTGTTTTTCACCCTCAAGCAGAACTGCAGTTGGAATGATTTTAATTATAAGACATTTCCACAATGCCTCAACCTGCACTGAGGCAGATATGATCATTAGAAACACACTGAACATACAGACGTGGACATTTGGAAAGTTATTTTTCCTTCTGTGAAAACGTATCGCTGTAACCGACTGAAGGCAGCCACCTTTAAACACCACCTTTAAACACCACCTTTATACCTTTGGACCAATATTTGATGTTAAAAACATTTTGGGTGGATGAGTGTGAATGTACATTTGTGACCTCGGGGAAAAAGTGAAAAAGTAGGTTGAGTCTATTTAGTAAAATGCGAGACTAACTTTATTATTCATAGATGAACCTCAACCCTCTCACGACAGTTACCATCTAGACACGACCCTCAAAGTCCACTCACTAGCTTTATCGAGGGCTTTCAACCACGTCTCATGGTCTTCTTCAATAAATTAAGTTTATTCAATGTGAAACTTTTGTTGAGGATCATGAGGTGCAATCAAAAGTTTAAAAAAAAAAAGCTAGCAAGTGGAGTTTGAGTTGACATTATTTTGTAAATCTTTGGGTGTCATTTTAAGCTAAAACCCCAAAAATGATTGTTCAGGTTTAAAGGAATGGATGAGGCGTTTTGTGAAATAGCTGGCCTGGCTCTGAATATCTAAAATACTCCTTCAGCTAACGAACTCGTCAGATTTAATTTGTTTATTTCAAACAGAAATGTAAAAGCTTGCGGTAGGTTCAGCACAGACGTCCCTGTGAAGCCACAACTTGTGTACGAATTTAAGAAATAAAAAAGAGGCATCGAGTCATCTAACTCTAACATCCTGTTCTACCTTCAGCGTGTAGAGCAGATTGTCTTCTAACTGAAGTGGCCTTCGTGAATATTGTTTTATGGTGGATCTTCCCTTTACTTTAAGGACAAGAGTCTCGTACAGGTCATGTAAAGAGACCCCGCTTTGTTTTTACTCACCGCAGTGATGGATAATGAGCGGCTACATTAAGATGAACATTTTATTCCTCTTGGTGACAAAAAGAACCACGTGTAAGTGTGATGCATTTGGAAGGTGTTACAGAAGTTACAGAGAAGGTCCAACCTTCACCTCACAGACGATGAGTTTCTTTGCACATGTTGCTGAGCTTCAATCCTTCTTGTCAATGTATTTTATTGTGACTCCAAACACCAGGTTTAGAGTGTATAATAGACTTTTTAACTGCCGGAATTAAACCAACAAAAACTGTTTATTGGCTTTTTTTTTTTTCGTGCTTTGGTTTGAATTTTTAGCGGGATTACTAACAAACCGTTACGCTGGTCCGAGGCTTGTTTTATAGTGGAAAATGTACATTTTTAAAAAATAAAGGAGGATATTGCATGCTGACCAGTTGGGGTCATTGAAGAATTGGTGCTAATGAAGCATTTCTACAATGGGGAATTTAATTACATTATCCAAACCTGCTGTTTTCCAGTTGCCTGCCATGGAAACAACAAAAACTTAAGATGAGTACGGTCGAGATCATGGCAGAAAAATAGATGTGGCTTCTTGGTCTGGTATCTAGCCTTCTGAAGACATTTCAAACACGGTCATATGGAAAGTTGTAAGGGAAACGTCAACCATTTGGGATCCAAATCCAAAACAAAAAGTTATAAACAAGGAACAGCATGCGCACATTTAGTTCCCAGGATCAAGCTGTGAACATTTAGCTTTATCCTGGCAATGTCATAATGTAAAAACACTGCTGAGGACCTCCACGTTATTAAGATACACTTAGTGTTTGTTGTTCTCAGTGCAACGCTCTGTCTCCAGCCCGTTAGAACAGTGCTATGACCGACGTCGTTTGTTCCTCCATAAAGTAGAGAGACGCTACCAAAGCTGTTTGATGGAGATGGATTTTAAAGAGAGCAATGCTCGTTTATTCCCGTGAAACTTTTCACTCTGAAATTGGTTCAGTTGTGTTGTATGAGGCAGCTGCTCGCATCACGAAAGGTTTCATATCAGATGACGATGTTAATGATATTTTTAGGATTGTTCACCGTTTTTCTCACAAAGCGTTTGTTGTTGAGGCTGTTTTCCAGCTTAGACGCTTTTTTTCTGATATTCAACTGTTGTGATTGTGTGCTGTTCTAATGTTCTGGTGTACAGAGTGTTTGTATTGTTTGTTTTTTACCCATGATCCAATGGGTTGCAGGAGGGGAATGCTAGCGAAGTAATCTGCATTTAGCGTGAATGACGATTATTCCTCGTCGGCCCCAAGGCATGCTCAAATTTAAAACGAGGCTTTGGACTGAACTAATCAATTCTCGCTCTTAAAGTCACAACACTGCGTTGCGTTGTCCTGCTAATGAGGCCAAGTTACCGAATCATTGACCCAACCACTTCAACGAGATTCTGCCTGGATGTCCCAGAAGACCCTGTACATGTCAAACATGCGGTGATAATGCAGGAATTTGAATCGGGGAGTCCCAATTCAGATCGGAAACTTTCAATCCTTTTATCCCGAATGGCCATTTTGCATCCCTCCTTCACTAAGCCTTTAGCTCAGTCGGGGTTGCAAAAATGGTTTATGTGGAACCAATAATTTGTCCTTGTTGTTGCTCGCCAGTCCACAGCAGATTCCAACAGTCATGTATTTGCAGAATGTACTGTATATAACATACAAACATACACTACACGTGGTGGTCAACAGTGTAGTGACAGAAAGTTCAGAGAATCTGTAGAAACTGAAACCAGGGTAGTCAAAAAAGCTGTAAACCTTGTGTGCACTTTTTGGGCATTTTTGTTTTTCCTTTTGTACATAATACTAGCATTTAAGATGTTTTGGTTGACATGTCTGGTTATAATGCAATATATTTTGTATGCAAGCAGTTTCAATAAATAAAGGTCGATCTTCCTCCGTGAGCTCCGGCTAATCTCTGCATTTTATGACTTTCAGGATTTCACTTGTCGGGTATCAATACAAATGTGGGTGTTTATTGCTGTGGAAGCCCAGTATTCATGTTAACATTTGTTTTGAGTTAGGGGGTTGAAATGTGAAAAATAAAAAGATCCTTTTGGATTTTTTTCTAATTAAAATGTATCATGCTGGGCACATTTCTCTTTTCCTTCTTCTTCCTTCTTACACTAAACAGTTTTAAATGTGACTCCAGAAACCAACATATTGAGATATTTCAGTCTGCACCAACGTGTTTGACCACACGACAGACAGACAGGATATATAAGAGACAACAGTGACGTCATAACTGACCCGCTTCAAACGTTATAGCTCGATATTCTGTCATTTGAGATTTTGCTGTGGTGTCAGTTGGACCTTCGGGGTCTTTATCTTTAATGCTTAATTCAAGGACACACCTCTGTTCTGTTCATTACAACCTTGTATGCTAAAGCATTGAGGCCTTGAATAGCAGCAGCATATTAGGTCCATTAGTGAAATGACCACGAGGATGCTCGGAATAAAAGAACATTATAATATTAGGCTCCCTTGTGGGGCTATTGTGCACAGTGACAATCAAAAGCCAAGGCCGAACTCGTCCGCTCCACCACTGCTCCCGAAATTGGACAAAGGAAAACTCTTGAAATCATTTAAAGACTGTTGGAGTGGATCGGATAATAAGTCTTCTAAATGCTAATTTAATCATTCTAAAAGCTTTATGACTTTTTGAACAAAGCCGTATTTGCTTTGAAAAAAAAAATGGAAAGCTATGAAGCTCTTCTGTAAATGCCAAATAATCACTCTGCCATATGTGCAGCAGTCCCCCTTCTTTATTCACACGCAATCCCTAAAATATCATTAGCATAGTAAAGGATTGAAATGTGGTCATTGGTGATAATTAACTGCTTAACCTGGTTACGTATATCAGAATTGAAATTTAGCTTCAGTCTCTTTAGCCAGCTTGATACACATCCAGGACTTAAGTCTGTGAATTAACTCTGGTAAGATTGTTGTGATGATAATTAAATTGTGAACTGAGCTAGAGCGTGGGAGGATTATAAGACATCGATCCCTGGACACAAACCTCGGAGCAAGAC
>CALSBV010010127.1:1334063-1368286 GCA_943590825.1 Bovichtus diacanthus
GTGTGTGTGTGTGTGTGTGTGTGTGTGTGTGTGTGTGTGTGTGTGTGAGTGTGTGTGTGAGTGTGTGTGAGTGTGTTGGAGGGTTCAGAGAAAGAGAGAGCGAGCATCTTGGCAGTCAACACCAGGTAGCTTCTGCCCTCGTGCCCCCAAGATACCAAGACAATACACACACACACACACACACACACACACACACACACACACACCCCAGGCCCTGAGGTTGGCAGTGCCATCTGCCAAGAGGAGCATGGTGCTGAGGAATGATAACGCACACACACACATGCACGTACGCTCTTTCTTTCTGCGTGCCACACACACGCACGCACACACACACACACACGCACACACACACTTCCTTGAACCCTGTGCTCTCGTAGATCTTCCCCCTCTGCTGTAGTTGGCAGCTGATATTGCTTTGTGAATGTATATCTGTTTGTGTGTGAGTATTTTAAAGTGGCAGTAAGCCATGCTTTACAGACATATTGAAAAGCTGTCCAGCTGTCTGTCAGAGGGATGTTTTAGCCTTCTGAACTTCAATGTTTTTGCAGGTTTATTGTTTCTAACATTGCGGTGAACACACCGAGATGCTGTGACGTGTCTGCACGAGTCCTGCACTGGGCCGCCATTGTGCACCAATAATTATTATGTTCTATATAAGTAAATAAATGCAGATTGCAGGGGGGGAAAGCTTCCTCCGTGTTTCATCACACCAGCCTGTTGGCAGAGCCGCACACTCAGACCTCTGTGAAGTCACGCGTAATTTACACTCAGCTTGCACAGGGTAGGCACTGCAGGCGCAGCTACCTCTGAGGGCACTGAAGTCATGTCCTCCGTGTTTATTTCTGGGAGGTTTTAGCAACCTGGGGGTAGTTTATACTCTGCAATTACTGTAAAAAAAAAAAAAAAGAAAGCTATTTATTCAATTGGCTGGTTCTAGTAAAGCTCAATATAGCTCAATTTATTATTGAGGTTACTACCCACTTTCAAAATAAAGGCAAAAATGCCCTCCATAATGCTTGTTTCTGTTAATTAAAGGTAGGGGCGTTTGGGTAACGTCAGTATTTCTATTTCTACGGTGGGTACCATAATTAATTATTAAAATCTTATGACCCCATGAATTGAATTGTTATCAACCTCGTGTGCTTTCCTGTCCAATGGTTTCCAGTGTATAGTGACTTTTTTATTATTAGTAAGTAAATCTCCAAACCTAGACAATTGCTTTTCTCACTGAGTGTTAGGATTGAAAACATTATGCTGCTAAAGATGAAAGAAGGAAAAAAAGACGTTATGTTTCTTTTATTTTTATTTTTGCCTGTGTGTTTGTGTGTGTGTGTGTGTGTGTGTGGGGCAGCGAGCTAGAGCTAGTTAGCCTCACAGGACAGTAGATTAAACACTGAATTTAACATTAAACAGAAACACTAAAACTGAATTTGAAAGCAGGGAGACATTGAGGAAGTGTGACCGAGACAGAGACGGAGAGGGCTAATGACGTAGCTTTTCTATCCGAGGCCAATTTACTGTGAGGTTTCCAAAGGTCATCTCCTACACGGAGGCCTGTCTGTGACAAATTACATTATTTACACCGGGTAGAAAGAGGCAGCGAGACCCGGAGAAGCGCAGAGAGTAAAAGAAGAGAGAGGGAGGGAGAGAGAGAGTGTGTGTTTGACTGTAATTGGTCTACAGTGTTAACACGAGAACCCTGAAGACATTTGCTAACACACTGCCTAATGATCCTCTTATCAAAGAACAACACCTGCATTTTTGACACGGGGCCGCTCTGTCCTACTTGCCATAAAGAGATTGTTTAATGGCAACATTTTTGATGTTTTCATTTTTTGAGCACAGGTCGGACTGTACATTGCAAAGTCAGCCGCTTAAATGACTAATTAAAAAAAAAAAAAAGGCTCTGCACCATTTTTGTATAAACAACCTGTCTGTTTTACTGTTCCCGATGACTGATCGCTATATTTTCTGCTGGTTCTCTCAAAAGTTCAATCACTGATATAAACACTTGATGTCACACAGGTGTTTTCTCCCAGTTCTCCCATTAGTTTGTCTTTTTTTTCACACACACTTTTTGTTTGACTGGCGATCCATTGGAGCTGCCCAAAGTTGGAGGAAAAAAAAAAAACCCAACATGAAATCCTAAAATTTGCGCGGTGCTGTGATACCTACAGCATGGTGTCATGATGAGGTAGTGTATTATCTCGTGCAACATAGCGATGATTCCTCTTGTTTCTTTATTTTCACTTCAACAAAGTAGGACTACTAAACGGTGAAATGAAGACGTTCTTATTCCCCCTGAAGGAGAGGACCCAGCTCCCCAAAGACCAGCTTAGTGTGTGCGTCTGTCTGCGCGTCCCTTGGGCTAGAAGGGAAGAGCCAAAGGGATTAGCAGTTAAATGGTTTGGGACTTGGGAATGAACAGAAATATTAATATTTAGATTTAACTTCCTAAAGGAAACGTCCTAAATGAATAAAGCATAATATTTGATTAACGTCCCACAGTAAGTGCACGGAAATGTACTTTTATCATATTATCTTATCTTTGTTATTCTAAGTGGCAATGCATAGAGAGTTAGTAGAAAATGTTTCATGATGCTGGGACTTAAAGACTTGATTTCCTCTGAAATCAAACAATGTTTCCTCACACACACCAGCGATGGGAGGCGTCTGTGTCGCGGAACGAAACTGTACATGTACGTGTAAACGTGTAAACAGTTCTGTTGGAGGCAGCGTCCTTTTGACCACGTCCTGCACGAAATGTTGTCCGAGCTTCTGGAAATCTTCAGTATGGCAGGAGGTTTACAGAAGCTCCGTTTTCGGTGAGTTAAGACGCTGTTGGGGTGTGGACGAAAAGCCAAAAAGCCAAAAGGCATGTTTGAATAAAGGAAAATACCAAACCAGTGTATGTGTGTAGTCGTCCATGGAGCTGATTTCCATCCACAGGCAGCAGCTAGCGTTTAACAATGAGATCCTAGCTGCTACAGAGCAGTAGTCGCCATATGTGCTGGTTTTTACCAGGTTGCCACACTGTAAGTAATGCATGCAATACATTTATCTCTCTCCATTAAAGCTAAATATTACTCGACTGTATTGGATATAATGTTCAGTGTGTGTAGCCATGTTGACGTAAGGATGAGTAGCTTCTGTGTTAGCAAAAATGCCAACTTTTCCTAACCGTTTGTGACCTTAAGACATCACTACTTTGTGCTGCTCACCAACGTTAATAAACAAGAGCGGTAATAAGTGTCCAGTTTATTACCACGTTCTCCTGCACTGCTCCTCTGTTGCTCCCCTCCAGGACATTTATTCCCTCTTTATCAACTACTTCATGATTATCCTGTGTCTCTCTCTACTGACGTCTTCAATGTCTCCCCTCTCTTTCCTCTTTCTGTTAACCTTTTCCTATCTCTCTCACCCCTCTTCCTCTCCCCTGCCTTCCTTCAGAGGCCTGCTAATACATTTGTTATCAACCGACTCCCTAATTAACATGCCCGCTCTCTGTCTGAGGCTCTCCTATCTCTATTACTCTGTCGAGATGTCTTCTTCACTCTCTCCTATTTCATTCTGACTTCTTCCGCATCTTCTCTCTCTCTCTCTCTCTCTCTCTCTCTCTTTTCTTTTTTTTTTTAATAGATGAATTTCAGGACGGCTCCTCATCCTCACTTCTGAGGCTCTATTATCTACAGACAGACAATTTGTCTATCTGAATGCCAGCAGGACACGGCGATCTATTTTCTGTGCGAATGTGTGAGCTCGAGTATCTCCATCTCTCTTAGCGTCTCTTGCTTTAGCAGTGTGTCTCCTTATGTTTTTGTGTGTGTGTGTGTGTGTGTGTGTACAAGCCTAGTGGTTCCCAAGCTGTGGTCTTATAGTCAATGAGTCCTTGGCAGGCTCCCATGCTGGGTTCATGGGGCGTCTGTGTGATAGCCATTAGCATTCGCTTTAAAAGTTGCCCTATAACATCGCCTCCTCAGTGGAAATGCTTTTAAGGTCGTTTTGAACATTTGACATTAGTTTGTTACTGTAACATTTGTTATTCTGCTTTCTCTCCTCCCCAAAACTCCCCCATGTGCTCTACATCTCCAAACACGACACAACTGTGCGACACACACATATTAGAAAATGGATGTAATCCATGAAGGCCATGTATGCAGACATGCATGGTTGGATATTTGTCACATGCACATGGTGTATATCTACTGTTTACCTCACTAATCTTTGAGGAAAGAGAACATTATGATAGTTAAAACTCTACAGTTATATCCTTCGGTCTCATAGTATAATTATAATTATTTTTTCCTTCTGATTGCCTTCCTGTATCGTACGTATATCTTCTCACCGCTCAAAGATATTTTACTGACACAAAGTAGTTTATGGGTATAACTTGGATTTAAATACTGAATTAACACTTTTGGGGGAAAAAACAAGAAACAAACTTTATTGATAAGGAGGTTGACGCTCCTCCTCCTTCTCTTATATTCTTTGTTTTTCAGTAAGGCTTCACCATTTTATTTTCTACAGTACATGTTATTCTACCATCCTAGACAAAGTGTGTGTAATCCTGACTCCACTACTGCTAAGCACAGAGAAAAAAAAAAGCTTTAGTTGAGCCTCATTAACCTGTAGATAGATGGCAGTGGTTTGGGGAGGCCAGACGCAAGCTGTAAGCCTTCACTCTGCCCATACAGCTAGTGGAGAAAATGGCTAAGAGGGAGATCAATCAATACGCTAAGTGTGTGTGTGAATCTGGCTCGTGTTCAACCGTGTGTGTGCGCGCGTGCATTTGCATTATGTGTGTCAGTGCATCTGTAACCACGCACAGGCTGTCTAAATGTGTATTGATCCTGAGGTGTTGTTTTGTGTATCTGATGGTCTGCTGTGTTTTAGTGTCATTAAGTTTGGCTCGCACACACAAATGATGACAGATGAAGTCAACTGAAGCATGATTCATCAGCGAGATTTTTTTTAAAAAGTCGTCTCAGGACACTTTTTAGCTCTCGGGATTTGGACGCGATGGATTCCGGGCAGCGTGTGGACGAGTCTTTATTCCCAGTTTGAGTATTCACACACTCGCACGCACGACAGGACGAGAGGAGACAGAGAGACGGGTCTGTGTCAATACTCGTACGTTCATTGAAGGCTGGAGAATCGATTGCTTTATCCTCAACACACACACACACACACACACACACACACACATTTGTGCGCTCCTACTGCTTGTGTTGACTGTTGTCCAGAATCCCACATCTCTCCACTGCTTGTTTGTTAGTTGGTCTTTCAAATGGTCTCTGTGATGTTCTCATCATTATTCCCCGCTTCATGTGTCTTCTAGTTTGCTCTTTAATAGAAATAAGACACCGTCATATGCTTTTGCATGTTTCCTTCCATCTCTTGAAGTGATTGTAAAGCATTTGTCTTTCTCAATCTCATGAGTTTGATCTTGAAATGAATAAATTCTTTAAGGATTACAGATCAGTGTCTACTCAATACCTCGGTCTAATCGCACCGTGACAATAATACACAAAGCATGAATTGTCATTTTAGTGTAATTGTTGTGCATAGCATAAGAACATAGAAAGAAACTTCCGAGGGGTCGCCCAATGATGAGAGATAACAATGAGATTTTATTTCTATTTTATGCTAATTATTCTGCTGAGTTTTATTTTGTGTGATAGCAGATGCTTTCCATTCTTTTCTTTTAAACCTTTAAAATCACAACCTGCACAGTGTAATTCAATTAAATGTTCGACAAAGGGAGTGTGCAACAATTGAAGTGAAGAGGGAAGCTTTAACCAAAGTTTGACATCCAACTTAGTGTCATTAATACCCCCCCCCCACCCCCAATTTCTCAAAAAAATACCTGTACTTAATTTAGTTTCCCCAAAAAAGTGCATAAAAATTGAAAAAAGATTTTTAAAAAAAAGATATGAAATATTAATAATACCCTGCTTTCTCCCAATACACGTTTTAGTACAGTCCCTAAACATTTTTTTATGTATTATTTGGATAAATCGAAAATAATTTTAACTGGCGGGGGAAGATTTTGGGCTCTTGAGTTTTATTTTTAGCGCCACCATTAGGCAAATAGGAGCAACATTTGTTTTGCCGCATTTGCACATCATTAGATGTGTAGTTATACACAAGTCTGCAGGCTCCCAGGGGGACACTGGGGAACAGCAGGAGGAAAATAATAAGGATAAGCAACCTGAGCAAAAACAATCGAGTTTCAGACCCTGCGGGACTCAAACCTCAGAAGAAAGAAAGAAGAAACCAGGTCAAGTTGTTAATGCTACTGTAAATAACAACACATAAACACAAAGCCTCACACACACTACCTCCCACAGGTTCTCACAGAAACACATAATGCCCATCATCTCTACCATCTATACGCTCTTAATGCAGTCCTTTCTCCTCCGCTCCTCTTTATTCTCCTCGTATTCTGCTCTTTTCCTCTCAGGCTTTCTTCTTATATCGCTCTTGTTCTCTCAGTATAATCGCCATGTTATCAGAGTAAATCCTTTAGACTCAAGTCTTTTGACTTCGCGGGGATTTGTAATATTTTCCTCATTTATTTTATAATATCATGCTTTAGTTATTTTAGTCAGAGATAATGTTCGACTTTCCTATTTCTAGAGCCTTAAAGGAGATCTCTATAATGTTACTCGCCGCTGTGCCGAGAATCCAACCGTAATTACTTTCTGGAGATTTTTTTTTCTCTTTATCATCTTTTTCAGAAGTTGTGAGCGAGCCCTATAAAGTCGGACCTTTTTTTTTTTTTTTTTTTTAGATAGCGTCACTCATGGCTTTACTGAGGAAATCAGTTTTACACAGACAACGTGGATTTAGATGTGTCATCGGTGCTCCGCCGCTGATGTGCGGAGTTCACCTGATAAATCATAATATAAGTTTGCAATGTTCCTGCTGTTTATAGTTGAAAAGAAAATCTGAAATGTGAATGCTTCAATTGCAACAAAATGGCCATCAGTCCCACTTCTTCTCTAGTTCCACTTGCACTCCATCACTGAGAGAAACAGCTTCCCGTGGCTGGTTCCTTGAAAAGGCCAAGGCTGTTGTTCAGCAGCCGCCTGATTCACGGCTGCTTTGTAGCCTTTCACTAACCTTTGAGATTTGTGAGATACTTGCAGCTCGCCTGCTCACTTGTTGACTGGCTTGTCGAGTAGTCTGATTGATATTCATACTGATGAAGAAAACAGAAATAGTTTGTGGCGAAGTTCAGCGTCGTTTGAGGTTTTTTTTTTTTGAGGCTGTCGTGTTCTTATAATTTGAAATAGAGATGCGTAGAAAAAAATTTCGGAAAACTTCTCTTCAGGTAAACGATATTTATTCAATGATGATGTGGTGAGCATTACAAAAAAAGACCACATTAAAGTAGTTCCTCTGTCTCACAGATCTCTAGTTTACTACATATTTTATACTTTCAGGTATAGTCTTCTCCCATTGGTTGGCTGGGGCCAGCTCCTATTGGCCCCTTGTTGGCACTTAGGCCACGCCTCTCAGCGCTTCTCTGCTCCAATCAGATCTTCTGTCACCTTTTAGGTGGTGTACTCTTCCTCTTCAGTTTACAAATATTGTTCTTATTTCACAGTAGATTGGCCACTAAGTTACTTAATTCAATAACATCTTTATATCACATATTACATCTTAATAAGGAACAATAAGGCTCATTGTAACAGTTTATATATTGATTATTCTCACACTACTCAGAAATTTAAAAGATTTTCCTTCAGTTTCTGTTGTTCCGTCTCTGAACTGAGGGTCTGAGGTTTGAAGGTGTTGTCCTGTATGTGTGTGTTGTACGGTGTTTTTAATTCCTGATTTAGGAAATTTGACTGGACTTCTTAGACCAAGTACATTTTTCTACTGAAATCTACAATAATAGAAATAAAATCATAATATACACATTATGTTTTTCGTTTAATATCATTTTGTATTTTTAATACAATACAATTTTTTGAAATTACAATCAGTTAATGAAATAGTTTGACACTTTAGGAACACAGTTTGTTGTCTTCTCGCTGAGAGTTAGAGGAGCAGATTAATGTAATTTAATGTAATTGATACCACACTCTCGTACACTAATTATGAACCCAGGAGACTGTAGATACAAAGACAAAGCAGCTAACTTGGCTGTGTTCAAAGCTAACACAATGCACCTATCAGCGCCCTTTAGCTCAGTTAAACACATGACATTTGTTTGTTTAATTTGTACAAAAACAGAGTTGTAAAAGCGGCAGGTTGTGGCTTTGCATGCTTTTTACTTTACGAGCCAGGCTAAGCTAAGCTAAGCTAATGGTCTTAGCGTCCTAGCTTCATATTTACAGTACAGACATTCGAGTGGTATCATTTTCCTATATTTACATGTCGATCTGTTGTTTTGAAATGTTATTTTCCTCATGAATGTGACTATACACAGTCAAGGGTTTGCCAGAAAGAGACTCAATAAAAGAAAGAATGATGTTGCATCCATCATATTCCTCTGAAGAACGAGCTGGCGCCAATCTATTCAGGCCTTTTTTTTTCATGAACGAGTGTTGCAACTGTCACAAATTTGCGTCGCTGCCGGTATAAATAGATTTGATGGGAAATTTTCCACAGGCAAGTATTTCGCACGTCTGTGTCGTTATTTCGTCACGGCGTTTAAAGGCCCTAACTCTTAGCAAGAAATCGAATAAAATGTTGAACTATTCCTCCCTTAATAGTATGGATCAATTCGACTAATTTCATCATTTTGGAGGGATCGCACCGACCGGAGGATTTCCAACTTGTAATAGCAGGACAATGTCTGGCCGGTGTATTGACAAACTGATCTTTCAGTCTGACAAGTGGCTGTTTTTTCTCTTCTGGAGCTGGCTGTGTCAGTGTGTAACGCCACATCACCATGAGCCAGCCTGTGCCTGCGAAGGGATAACAACTGAAAACAGATTCCAGGTCCCGCCTGACGTTTTCACACTGACAGAACACAAAGTCCTTGTCTGTCTGAATCTGCCGAAGAACGAGGCTTCTCAAAACACCACATCCCCGGTGTAGCGACCAGGTACGTGGGTGGCCTTGATGGTCTGCCGTGCAGGAAGAACTGACCTAGAAAACAACGGCTCTCCTGTCAGGCCCTTTTCCTGGAGCCCCCCGGATCAGCTCCGCGAGACACACAGCCAGAGACAGAGAGGATGTTTGCTCCTCTGATGTTCCTCATTTAAAAGGTTTGATGAGATGACGAGTTTATCTGAGCCTCGTGCCGACATTACTGACAAAGTCTAAACTCAAAACTGACTTATTGTACAATAGATTTATACAGTTTTTGTTATTTTCCTACACAACGCTGCAAAAAAAAAATATGGAATTGCTATTGTATTTGCACTTATTTGAAGTCTTAGTACAAAGATTTTTTTGAGCTCTCGAGCAGAACTCTGCAAACTTTACGGCTCATCTTTATACGACGTGTTTTGCATGTCTGGGAGAGATGAGCAGGATTCTGTGGAGACAGAGGTGGACATACTGTACAATAGCTCACTTATGTCAGTATCAGACTACATTGCATCAGACCAACAATGGCCTGATTCTGCAGGGGGGGGAAAGGGAATCAGGCGCCGTAATTCTGCGTTTTTATCCCATGTTGTGTGTGATTGTGGAAGACAACCGTTGCAGTATCTGAGATATCCTGACAAAAATCCTAATGACAGCTTCGTCGTGACGTCTCAACGTGACCTATATAACGTTTTTAACGTCCTGAGATTGTCGCACGATGTCCGTTTTATAACATGTGACCGCTAAAGCTGTAATATTTAGCGTGAATTGTGAAAAGGTCACAGTTCTAAGCACAATGTGGAACGAATCTACTTTCTAGGAAAAGATCATGGTTTGTTACGCACACGTACATGATGCAGCACGTGGTTACTTACTATTGCAGTTAAGTACGTAACTTTAAAAGAAAGTGTCGGCTTATGGTTTCACATGCGACACGAACTCCGTCTCCTGACTGAAAGTCCTGCGCTTGTTTGTCTGGAGTCTGCTTGGCAAAATCACAGGAGGCTAATTTGACTAAGTGATCATGTAGAAAAGTATATAGTAAAACATAGTAGTAAGTTTGTTCCTGGCATTAGTTGTCCACAGAGCTCAATCTGTGCCCCCTTGGCAGCAGTTTTCACTGCGTGTGAAGCGTGCTTTGAGTCTGCAGGTATTGTTCAGTCTCTCCAAAGAATCTTTTTTTTGTAAATTGCTGTGAGGTTGGACAGAACTTGGCTGATGATTTTTCCACTAACGGTCTCAGACAGAGATCCAAACCAGACAATGATGTCAAACCTCAACACTAATTCAGTAAAAAATGTAAAAGGCCTGTGGCACACACTTTCGCAAAATGTACACAGCTGCCTTTTCTCAAGAAGAGCCTCTTTTGTCGTCCTTAAAAGCATCTGTTCATTATTGCTCTTAAAAGTGAAGCCCGTGGCCCGCTCAATGGCCTGGCTGTCCGCTGTCAAATGTGATGGGGGTGTTGGGTTACGCTGTAAGTCTATAACCACTGCTGTTGTTTTGGATGCTCTCAGATCGAGGTGATTGCTTTTCCTCCAGGAAGCGAAAGCACCGGTGGCACTCGGGAGCCTCTTAAACGCGCCCTGGATTACAGTGTCATCAGAGGGAACATATCAGGGTCTGTACTCCCGCAGTCGTCTGTATGCAAAGTAAACAGCGCTGCAGATAATACAGAACGCTCAGGGCTTTTCTGTAGAGATTGATCTGATAGTGATGCAGTGTTAGTAGAGTGTCCACTGAATCTGACCTGCTATTAGAAAAGACTTCACAGGATCAGCTGAGCAGCTTGTGGCCCACAAGATGAACTTGCGCCGCATTTTGAGTGCACTTGAGAAGTCAACAAAAAGGGCCCGGCCCGGCTTTTATTTGTGTGAATAAGCAGGGTGATACCTGTATCACTCAACATCTTACCCGTAAAGTGCACTGACGTGGGTTCATGTAGCTGCAGGCTTTTGTGTTTTAGCCTCTCGAAGAAGTTTTTACCGGCTGACGTTCGTGCCATCGGGCCGGATTGCTCTTCTCCGACGTAAGATAAATGACTGAGGATTTCTATACACCTGCAGTGAGCGATTAAAGCGCTCGTAAGAAATCCCTGACAGCTGTCTGTATCAGGTTTTTCGACAGCCGGCCGGTCAATCTTTATTGAGTTTTATGTGTTTAGAAATGATCTGCACTTTCTTTGTGTAGACTACACTCTGTGTTGTTGTGGGTAGAAAAGCTAAAAGTTCACAGGAAAGGTCATTTCTTTCGATCTGCCTGATCGAAATGACAGTAGTCGTGCCACTTTGTCAGAGACTCTCTTCCTTTTCTCAATGCAGCCATAAGTACTGCAGTCATTTTCAGTTTACCCGCCTGAAAATGGGAGGCAGTGCTTTCTCTCCAGGGTTGACACAATTTGAAAAGTCTTCAATAACAATGAAACAGCATTTTTGCATCCTGCTGTTTAGTAATAATTTGATCTAGGCTGCTTTTGAGATACTATTTAAAGTGCATGCTCTATTAATAGTAAATGTATAATTATATTAAATTGAGAAAGTGAGACTAAAACAGCACATTAATAAGGATGACAGCTGAAAATAACTGCAAATTGAGCTTTAAAATCCCCTTATTAATTAGTTTTACATTAACAATGGATCAAATTACTATGTGTTATGTGGAAGGTGTTGTTTGTAGTGACAGAACAGCTAATTATCTGCTCCACCGAGCGTTTAGGCGTCCTTCAGCTAATTGTTTTGGTTTTACGGCCCAATACTTTCTTTTTTTCCTTTCTTTTTAACACCAGAGTGGGTACATTGCAATAAGCACATTTAAAATACCTGAATATTCAGCACATTTATCTGCAACAGTTCCTTAAATGACCTATATTACAGATTCTATAATTATCCTTCCTCAGATTATCAGGATCATTTATAAATTGGGCCCCAGATACTCTGAAACCTTTCTTGTTTGTCTTTGAGTGTCATTTATTCCAAAGTAAACACAGACACTTAAGCCACAGCCCAATACTTCTCTACTTTTCTACCTTCTCTTCAACTCTCCCAGCAGCAGGCAGGAGACAAAAGCTTGGATAATCCAGCGGTAAACTACCTGCCTCGCACCAAGAAGAAAGAAGAAGATAGACCTGCATAGCTGGTGAATACTTAGCAGCTAAAGAGCCAGATATATTTCCCTCGGTAGTTGGTGGAGACCAAAACGGAGCCAAAAGGAGCGTATTATAATTACAAACCTCATTTGGCCAGAATACTGATGGTGCTCCTTGTATGTTGGATTTTCAATTATGAAAGAGAAATAGGTTGAGCTGCACATGCAGTGTGATGACACATAAACCTACAAGATATCATTATATTGAATCTGATCTACTGTGATAAACACAGGTCCACTGATTCTAATTTACCGTGGTGACATTAGTGCATATGAACATTGATTTACTGTTTAAACAATAGATGAAACATTGATTCTGCGTTATTTAAATAAACATATGTATTCAGATCTACTGAAATGTAATTCCCAGTCATATATTGATTCTGGCTCACCAAAGATGAACTAATTAATTAAGTGAAATGACATTAACAGACACACGGATATTGCTGGTACGTTGGTTAGTCAGACTGTGTCACACTGCTGGCATGTAATTTGTGTGTGGCGGGACACTGCTGTTATTGCAATTTCCCACAATGAGAGAATGCTATTTCACATAGTTGGCATACATGTAACGCTGCAGAGTAGTGTGCAGCGATTACAGCCAAGACCAAATGGCTCGAGGTAAAATCTCTGTGGTACAGACACCGAGCAGCTGTTAACCCTTCATGTGCCGGGCCCGGATAATTGGCTGGAAAAGCCTTTGTCTGAGACAGAGAGAGGGAGAGAGAGAAGAAGGTGGTGTGGAGGCATGTTTGCAGTGTGTGTGTGTGTGTGTGTGCGTGTGCGTGTGTGTGTGTGCGTGTGTGTGTGTGTGTGAGTGTCTGTGTGTGTCCTTGGGGGTCTCTCTATCCATCTTTCCTGCTCTCACTCTCTGGTCCGGAGCTTGTTACCATAGCAACATAGAAGAAGAGGTACTGCTGCCGGAGTCCCAAAAATTGTATTATCTTTTACAGACACGCACGCATGCACACACACACACACACACACACACACACACACACACACACACATGCTGCTCCATCGTCTGTCTTGCATATATACAAACTGGCAGGCAGTAGTGAGTGTGTGTGAGTGCGTGTGTGTTTATCTGTGTGTCTGTGTGTGTCCAGTACAGCTTGCTAATGCTGGCAGGCGAAAACATACAGAAACACACACACACACACACACACACAGACACACACACACACACAGGCTCTGAGAAAGCGAGAGAGATTGGTGGAAGGAAAAGGAGGACAGGCAGAGTGTTGCAGCAAAGTAGACGAGGTCATGTAAGAACAGAAGGATGGTTTGTTTATTCCCACTGAAGGGGGATAATTGGCTTTTACTCATTCATTATTATTTCCTGTGTTTCTGTACTTGTCAGCCTATTGTACAACAGGTAGTTTTGGCTCTGCGAGGCGCCATAAAGCACGGTTAGCTGGCTCTGACAGTTCTGCAGATAGTACTATAAAATACAAAAATAAGCAATCTATGGCTTTACTTTGTGCTAGTTTGTTTTGTTGTTGTGCGGGATGTGGTGGATAAGTGCATGATGGTATTTTATAGTCGTATTTTATAGCCAATATTTGCACTAAAGCTGCCAATAGATGATATTTGGTGCCAATGTTTAGCATCTTAGAATGTGACCACTTTAATGCAACATAAGAGTCCTTGGTTATATTTAGGATGGACATCAGCCTTGCAAAGAGATTTAAGTCAGTACAACATCCACTGAGGTAGATCACAAGCACGGACAACAAAGGCTGTGCGTCGTGTAAAAGGTGCCGCTAGTGTCGACTTTCTGCTCATTGTTTTGGTTTTGATTCAGCCTCAATACTCTCATCAACCCGTTTCCAGCCGCAGCTGTTTCCAGAGAAAAAGCTCAGCATCAGCACCGAACAGCAGACAGAGAGAGCGACTTGCTGATGAACATACTGGAGCATTTAGCGGCTGAAGAGCCAGATACTTCCCTCAGGAGTTGGTGGAGACCAAAACAGAGCTAAAAACAGAGAATATATGAAATATGAAAATATCGCTTTTTACAACAAACTCGTAAGTATCCACCTCTGCAAACTTTTGCTGTAAACTCTTCAGAAATGTTTCGATTTGTCAGTATGAAACCTCACACATCCCAGGCACACACACAGATGTGTGTATGCACGTGGCCCTGTACACACGTGTAAATGATCGGGATTAAAACGTGAGGATTACATGGCCGTCTTTTCAATTACATTTTCGGAATAACATAATTCCTTGACTGTGAATTGCAGAGGAAGCATGGTAAAATGTCAACGGCGTGCGAGCGACCGGTGCATTCTGGAAGTGACGGGGGCGCTCTGTCAGACGATCCCAGCAGCATTGACAAGCATGTGACATCAGCGATAATGTCTGAGACAGAGATCATAAGCGTGATAATGGCCGTGATTACATTAGTAAAGCTATTATGTTCTAGATGACAGATCTCATTAACATATAAACAGCCTTAAACACTGCAGTCACCGTGGAAATTAGCAGGCCCACACACACACACACACACGCACACACACACACACACAGGAAGAAATGTATATATGCAGGGATATAAGTGAAGGAGATTACAGCACAAGGATTATATGACACAGATATTAACAAACATAATGTCATTAGATATGGGGAGGAACACATACACATGGTGTGTACTGTACATTCACACACACACACACACATATTGTGTACCGGACGTGTGGACTCGAGTCAGACTTGAGTCACAAATTCGATGATATTAGACATGACAAAATCAATAAATACTTGTAACTGGATTTGACTTAATAATTCCCCCACGGCCAAAGATTAAAAAGTATGACGTTTAAAAAGTGTGCCACAAAACAACAACTTTCATTTCCTGAATCAACTCATGTTTTTGTTATTCATTCCCATCAAGTCCACACTTAGATCTCCAGAAGAACTAACGTTACGTTAACGAGCCCCAGCAGGGAAACAATCACACCAGAGATATATACAAATACTACGCAGTGGTCAGCTAAAAACAAATTGCAATATGCAAAACATCAACTGAAAAAAACGTTTTACATTTGGTGAAGAGCGCAGTGTGACTTGTTTAGGACTCGGAACTTGCCGGTCTTGACTTGGTACTTTACTTTGGGACTTGAGACGCAAGGTTCATGTCAAGCTAATCTCAATTTAATTCCCCCAAAATGTAATTTGCTGGAAATCAGACACACACACACACACACACACACACACACACACACACACACACAGTGTTTATGTTCTTGTGAATACGGGGATGGTCTCTAATCTTTCTCTGTCTCTTCCTGCCCTTATGATAAACTGCCTGTCTCACATTGTTTTCTTATCACACTGTGTGTGTGTGTGTGTGTGTGTGTGTGTGTGTGCATGCAGGCTTGTAGCATGGGTGCACATGGTTTGTGCGACTGTGTGCCAAGTGTGTACGAGTGCATGGACACCTCATAATGGGTGTTTTTGAGAAAGACGGTGAGGGATGCTGCGTGAGTGTGTGTGTGTGTGTGTGTGTGTGTGTGTGTGTTTGTATGTTGTCCAGAGCTCTCAGAGCATTCGGAAGCAAACATTAGCGTCACCAGATGCCTCGGCCTGACTCTCGCTCCGTCTTTTGTCCTTCTTTCTCTAACCTGTTATCTGATAATTTGCCGTCTCTCTCTCTCTCCCGCTCTGATTTCACAGAATACCGGATGTAGTTAAGTGTGTTCATTCATTATCTAATTAACTAATTTAGCGAGCACTAATTCTTTCTCATCAGCTAATAGTCTGCAGATTAAGTATGGACGTGTGTTTGTGGAGGGGGGGGGGTGTTAAATTATTAACCCCTCTTTATCAGGTGAATGTCAGAAGATAAAGAAAGCTCTTATCACTGATCTGGCTAATCAGGGAATAATCACTTTCCCTTTCAAAAGGCAGCAGTGAGCAATCAGGTTTCACGCCATCGTTTCTGTTTTTCCCATTTGTTGTGTTGGCAGCTGGAGAGACCACCTGTAGCTTTTTAGCTTTACACATTCCTGTGAAATAATTGCCATGACACATTTTAATGTTCGGAGTACAGTGTCATTGTTGCCGCTGCACACTCATTTCCCCCAGTGATTCACATCGGGCCTCTTTTTTCTTTCTTTCGTCACTGGGCCCGCTGCCACATGTCAACACCCTTCAGGCAGACTCGGGAGTTACACATCAAAGGCGGAGCGGAAAGAAATCTTGAAATCTGATGATGGGAAGCAGCCCTCTGTAGCGTCAAAACATCACCACTGCCGGGTGTAATCAGAGTTCATTGAGAGCCCATGAGAACACAGAGGACACTGTGAGAGTCCACACAAAGTGTCATGTTTTTATCTATAAAAACACAGGTTCTGTGCACACTCATCACGTATCCACGCTGCGTGTTTAAAACCACATTTACAATTCCACTTGTCTCCATTAGGGGGTTCAACTAGCAATTATTTTTTATTATTGATTAATCTCCCAAGTAATTATTTCATTTGCATGCCGAGACCAAAACCCAAGGATATTGAATAAATAAAGATACAAGACAAGGCAGCGAATCAATAAGCGAACGCTCAGGTGCTGTACGGACATTATTACTCGGGGAAGGAGGAGCAGAAAAGGGAGCGTCAGGTCTTTTTGTTTTACAGGAGGGTCGACTCACTTTTCTTGACAGCAAGCAGGGGGTCATCGTTTAGCTTTTCTTTTTAATATATTTTCTGATAGTCTTATGATAGAGTTGTGACTCAGCGATGTCATTTGTTTATGTATGACAGACATTCGGACGCCATGTGATCTATTGCATGTTATTATTGATGCCATAATGTTTTAAACTCCGGTGCAAATCCTTAAAAGCTACCATGAGGAGTTGTGGGCCACTAGTAGCGCTATAAAGAAATGTTTTTACAAGTTGGTCCCTGTTTTCTTTATAATATTTGCAGGCAATACACATTCCTGACGCTGGTTTTTCACACTATTCAGTAGATCAGCAGCTGTCTTTGGTAATGTACCAAAAAACATAGCAATTTACCTTCAGAGGCTGCGTGGGGAAAATGACATTTACAAAGAAAAAAGAAACTCCACGGGGGGCCTTCAAATTGTTATGATTTCACTACATAATTGTATTAATGGTGAAAGAAATTCTACCAACTCAATTGTTATATCATTCAAAGATGTTTGGGGGGGGGAGGGTTAGAATTTGTTTTAAGTAAAGGATTGGTCCAAACAAAATGCCCCCCCCCCAAATTATTTTCATACAGTCCCTTAGCTTTTGTTTGATAAATGACTTAAACAACGAATCGATCATAATAAAATGTTTCCACTTGGGTTAATAACTGACAGAATATTACTTTAATGATAGCAGTTTTTTTTTTGTTGTTTTTTTTTTACGTCTGGATCGTTTGCAGCTCAATTGATAAATCTTTAACTGAACTGAATATTGTTCTACAGTGAGAACATATCGTGTACTTTCTACTAACTAATGCTCGCTCTCCTGTGCAGCAATAACAAAGTACAGGATGCGGACGCAGACATTTAGAGTTTATAGAGACACATAGGACTTTCAAGGACGTGTACAGTGAATGGTCTCACGGGGGACGTTCACCTCGGATGCCTGCAATACGTGCGGCTGCACAAAAGTACGGACATCAGAGAGGAAAGATGAAAGAGATGCAGAGAGCATGAAACTGAAATCCACTTTCAGTCCAAAACGATGTTAGTTAGCTCATCAATGTCACGTAGCATCTGTACAAGCCTGTTGCGTTGTAGCGTAAAGTCACGTTATTCTCTATGACGCCTTTGTTTTGCTTTTTTTCTGTTGTTTTTTTGTGAACAAAACTTGTGAAAATCCTTTTTCCTCCATTTCATCTGGACATTTGTCAGCAGCACCTAATTAATAAAAAAAAAAAAAGAAATACATGTTCCATTATTAATGAAAACAGTATGAATGTTCGCACCTAAACTGTGAAGTATCACACATCTGATAATGTTCTTCTTCTATTCTGAAAGAAGAATAGGTCCTATAGTTGGACCCAGCTGAGAGTCAAACTTTTCAAAATGATTACTTTTCTGCCTTCTACCGCTGGAAAAATGTAAAATAAATAAATAAAAATCCATCGTACACATGTGGGATACATTAATGCCAAATAATTCAAATGAATTTTGTCCTTGTACAAAGAGCAGCGAGGGGCCAGTTCAGACATTTGCAATGAATTGTGGGGCGTGATGGCCGCGGCGAGATGAGATGGCGTGAGAACGGCCCCTAGAGTCACGAGAGTTCGTGTTTGCTCTGACAATGATTTTACTCAAAAGTGTTTGCACTCAGAAATGTGCCTGAGTGGCCAGTTTTCATTGATTCACACACACTTTAACATCTCGTTGCTTTTTTCCTCTCGCTCTCTTCAATCCTTTGTTTCACTGGGCTCCAAAAGCCATTATGTTAGAGTACCTAAAACGAAAGAGGCGCAGGATTTAACACACACACACACGCACGCACGCACGCACACTAATGCATACACACATCTTTTAGCACCGTGCTAAGATATTGGTATTCTTATTTTTGTCGTGTTGCTGGGGCAGTGAAGAAATGGTAAATGACTGTGCATGTGACGCATCAGACACAGGCGGGGACTCTTCACGCGCTGATTTTAAGGAACCTCATTATCAAATAATTCAAATTGAAACCGTCCCGGTATTCAAGGAAAGCACAAGTGCCTCAAAGTACCCTGTGGAGTTAGACTTTACCCTGAGGTGTAAACAAATGTGTTGACACACTCGTCTAAGTTGCCCTAAGTTAATACCGCGTGCTCAAAAGCAATGCACTTAACAAGCTGCAGCGAGTGTTTGGCGAGTGCTTGGCGAGTGTTTGGCGAGTGCTTGGCGAGTGCTTGGTGGACTTTTTCTGACTTGGGTCTCACTCCTCACAGGCCGCCTTTCCTCATCGCTGCAGGTTGTTAAGGCAGTGTGCAAAGAGATGAGATGGTAACTACAACGTTCTCCAGCAGAAAGAAAATTGCGTCTGTAAAGTTTTCAGTTCGATGCTCACTGAGACGACCTGTTTTCTCCGGATCACGGTTCGGTGGTTTCACACCCGTGATCCGAAAGTCCCGACCAAACGAGGTCGCTGTGAAAAGGCCCTTAAAATGATTTGAAATAGGGGAACAATACAGAGGTTTCCACAGAATTTCTAGTTTTTGTTATTCTACCATGATTATGGAAAACATAATAATCCATTTTTAGCATGAAATTGATTTAAAATTGTATTTTATTTATTTTTTTTTCATCATTTTGGAGTTCATTCTGCCTCCCGACGTCTGAAACCGAACACGCTCTCTCGTAAACCTCCGAAGCGCTGACGTGATCCTTTAAGGACTTCACGCACGTGTCGTCGTACTTCCTCATAACCTCATGTTTTAGTTTCCGAAACAAAAAAAGGATTAGAAGACATTTTTTTTTCTCCTATGGAGCGGATTTGAGATCACTGTTGTTATTTTTCGGGGGGCAAAACAAAAGAGAGGAAAATATGTACATATGCTAATCAGAGAACATACCGTGTGATTTCTTTACGTTTGTGTGTCACTGTTATCTCTATAGTGTGATGTGACACGCGCGTAAAGCACAAAGCTGCAGAGTCCTCTCATATCGCTGCTCTGTCCTCGCTCCCGTTATATTTACCTATCCATCAGTGTCAAACACACGGGTCTGTGTGATGTGCGTTAAAACAAAGCCTGAAGGTAACAAAGTGTTTGAAGGCTGTGTCTCATTATAATGCTTGCTTTCGTGTCAAACGCACACAAAAGACACAAAGCAGTGATTTCTGATATCCTCCTCCTTACATCCCCATACAGAAACCTAAAGGCTGTATATTCTCATATTGATGGCATGCGGGATCTTCTCCTTCTTCTCCTTCTTCTTCTTTTTCCCCTCCGCCTATCCAGGAATGCCTGCTGATATTTCTCTGATGTCTAATGCCGTCTGAATGAGCGCACAAACCAGAAAACACACACAAACACGCACGAAATGCATCTTGAACTGACACTTCAAACAAAGCTTTTGTCTGCTGCCTGACAGCTATTCCTCTCTCCTTCCCCCTCTCCTCCTCTTCCTCCTCCTCTCATTATCCCCCTCACTTCTCCCTGTCATTCCAAAACACTCGTTCTACCCCCTCATCCCCTCGCTCTCTCCCACACACTCCCACACACTCCCGCACGCACACACACGACGCCGCAAACGCATTCAAGGGTTTATTCCTAATTGAGCTGCTTGGTTAAATGCAGGTTACATAAAATACAAAGATTGAACATGTGAAGGGCTTTTTTTATAACACCACTTGAGCTGAAGGTATAATAATCAGCAGTGTTTCATTTTTAAAAGAAAAAAGGTTATTACAATTATTAATTTTAAAGCAAATTGTCATAATGACTCCATTACTGGCAGAAGTGTCACAAATTAAAGTGTGTGTTGACCTTTGGTGCAAAAATAAAAACAATCTCTTATCAGATTTGCAATCAAGTTGGACTGTTTTGTGAACATGAACAAAGCTCCATTGTTTTCTGTGAAAGGGGATTTAACACTTTCTGGAACAGAAACTCCAGCACTTAAAGGGGTCCATTTAAAAAAAAAAAAAAAAATGTATAAAATTTTTGGCTTGTCCAATGTTGCCGGGTAAAGAATAGAGTTTGCTTACTTTTACTGGCTGGCAGTGTGTTTTCAGATTAAGCTATTTCAGTTGGACACTTGGAATTGACCATTTATAGCTAACACGGAGAGCTAATCCCCTTTAATAAACACATACGTGATCTTTCATTAACAGCACTAAAAACACCCCATGTATTGAATAAAGGGTTGGGGTGGTGGAGGTGGTAGCAGGAAGCCGCCTGCAGGGATGTGATTGGTAGGCTCCAGTCAGCTGGTAGCTGAACGCTGTCTCTTAAAGGGCGTGACGCGCTGCAAAGATGGGGGTCGGACTCGAACCTGCAATGAGGATTCAGCCTTTGTGCGCGAGCGCAGAACGTCCTGCGTTTGTCCGACCCAGCGATCCACCTCGACCTCAAGCGGACTTTGATTAGAAACGTATTTGCGAGACGTCAACGTCGAACAAAATCCGGGACAAAGTACGTTTCTCCATCGAGAAATAATTGACTGTGAATTTCTTTTTCTAAGAGCAGGCTGGGTAGCCACACAGCTGGGAGGGAGCCAGCGATTGTGAAGCAGCTGATGCCAATCAGCTAATAAAGCATGACTGCAGTGCTCTGCCTGAACTCATGCTACGCTACATAATGTTTTCATTTGTTTATGGCCACTAAATCTTTGTTGTACACGAGCAAAAACAAGACTCTTGCCTGTTCATCTTGCTGCAGCGCAGGTGGTCTCAGCCTGTGGTAATGACTAAGATAATTCACAAAATAGGAGGTAGAAAAATTAATAGCCGCTATTCCGTGGTAATGCCTGTATCGAGAACTTCTCATCGGGAGGTAATTAGTTCGCTGCAATTTAGATAGACAGATACAGGGATGTTTTTAACCAGTGGAATCAGTTAATTAGAGACTTTCTGTGGGATGGGAGGAAGCGCAGAGGGCCGGCATTAGCTAATGTTGAACCGTATAGAATATTTCAAATGACGACATTGACTAAACATTGGAATAATGGTCATAATAATCATCTTGCATGGACACAGATAGAAAATGAGCTTGCTGCCCCCTTTGGGCCAATAGAGGAGCTGTCACATGTCAGGCTCATGAGACTCATATAACAGCTCATCAGACGTTTATCAGTAGGGATATTACAACAATACATCATATATACAATATGTGCAACATAGGAGCAGCGTAAACAGCTTTGGGAGGTTATTTTAAGTACAAAAGAAGAGCAAACTAATGTTATTTAAATGTGCCTCGAAGGGCACAAACCACCTCGGTTTTTATTAAATGATTCAATCAATTCAATTCATCACTTTGTATGAAAGCTGTGAACATTTAGGAAAACTCTGGGACAGAAATCTGAACTCCAACACGAGAGGATGGAAGAACATCGTGGATGATGTCAATGTGGGCAAATGTACACACTACAAAAGTATACGGAAGAGTTATTATACGCCAGTTATATTGAAAGTGTGTAAGAGTTGGAGGTTTTTGGAAGAAAGCAGATACTTTTCATTTATTTTGCGATTGCTCTTTGGTTTCTTCTTTTTGGAAACGAGGTGTCAAAAGTAAAAGTGGAGCTTCCATGGAGTCTCTCCAGCTGTGCTCTCTCTTACCAGCAGGTAAATCCTAACTAAAATGTAGTTCCTGCACGTGCAGGATTTCTCGATGCGTCAAGGATTGTTCTCCACCGCTGGAAGAGTCCGACAAAGCACGACTAGATAAATAATTAAAATTGATGAGGCACATTGCCTCTCTTGAATCTCATAATGCAAAGACTACGAGACGTTTTATCAAGTTTGGTCACATTTTTCAATCTATATAAAGAGCCCATTTATGTTGTATTATATTTATACTATATTATTATACTATTCCCTTTTTCTGTCTTTACTTTCACTCCTTAGTTTCTTGGTTTGGCTTCTTTTAGTGAGTAGTTGGATGAGCTACTGTGTTTGCTTTGTCACATATTGTTCATTAATTGACTTTAATATGTCGTGATATATATATATATTGTAATACATACATTGCTATGAGCTCTCATCTGAAACTCCACGTCTGAGGTGAAAGCAGCAGTAGAAGAAGGAGGATGTAACTGCTGCAAGTGAACGACGTGTACCTGGTGTCGGCGGCGTAAGTCTCGGTAACACACGATGACGACTGATTTCCATTTAGCTGCTTTGGTTTTTTGGGTCCTGGTATTGGCTCGCTGACAAAATGTCTTCATGGCTTGAAATGATTTAAAATATATTTCCAAGCGGCTGCCTTGAACTGTTCTGACAGTTATTCCCAGGAGACACAAATGCAGCGTGAGTCCACAAAGTCAGGCTCCAGTTGATTTTCAATGAAGCAGCTCCAGAAACTCTCGTGATGACACACGCAGGCCGGAGCCTTTTCCTCCTGCTGACGACAGAACACAGAAACTCACACATGTTGGACTCCATCCGCTGACCGGCCCTCACGCTGCGTTGGAAACATCGTTTGCTGGCGTTGAATGGAAGGGTTCTGCGTTATGTAATATAAGTAAAAAATCTAAGAAACAAAACCAAGCGCCGTCATTTCTGCACAGTTGCATGCACATTTGTGGTCTAATGACAAAACTGTGAATCGCATTTGTTATTTAACGTATTCGAGTACTACTTCCCCCACGATAACCTCCGTGATTAACCTTCATTCGCGAAGGAAACAAATCTATATGTTTTATTGGGCAGATGCCTGCTTAGTTGCAGGTTCAGTTCCTTGCTAATGGGCAGCTGAGTAGCAGTCGCTGAGGAAGGGAGAGCGTGTTACTGAAGTTCTGTGCAGTGAAAGTGAATGAGAGGGTGATGAGACTGTGTTTCAGGCACTGGTGTGTGTGTGTGCGCTTGTGTGTGTGTGTGCGTTTAGTTATCAGGGGAGCACAGCATAGCTCTGCTGAGATTAAATTCGCAGAGCTTATTCTGGCTATCAGCATTACTTCAGGACACACACACACACACATTAACACACAGAGAAGGAAAGCAGAGTGGTAGGAAAGAAAGCTGCCATCGCAACATTTTCATTCAGAGAAAATATCAACATCGACAGTATGCCCACTGCTGATATCACCACTGCTATTAATCCCCACCCAACATCCATCTGTCCGTCCGCCTGTCCATCATCTGTCCCTCTGTCTGTCTTTCTTTCTTCCTTTCTGTCTTTCAAAAGTGGATCTTTTATTATTATGTATTTAGTGCGGACGTACAGATTTCGCTGCCATTTCTGATGCATCAACATGTGATATCATCAGAAAACGGATATAAAAGTAACGCAAAACATTTGAATATTTATAGTTCACAGTTGAAGTGAAATTAGAATTATAAACTATGATGACACTGCATCTAATGTAAATATTCTACCATTTTACCAAAGTGGATGAAACTACGGTGGCCCTGAGTGTTCAACACACTGCAAATGCAGAAAACATGCAAATAGACAAAACACAAACAAATGAAGAAAGAAAACGTTTGCTTAGTATTAACCTGTTATTTATATATATTTGTATGCATTTCTTTGGGGATTTTTTTATACATAACACATTATACGTTTGTTTTATTCATATTTTTCTTGATAGATACTAAAATCTACAGCATGCGTTATAGCATTTGAGTCACTTTTCAAAAGTTGCTCAAAGTTTCCAAATACATTTTAAAAGTCGCAAAATGTATTGCTAAAAAAAAGAAAGTTGCCTGTGTAGTCTGGAATTTAGAAATTTGCATCACTAAACCCAGGGGTTAAGGGGTTAATAATACGGAAGTGTCCTAGCCAATCAGACACTGGGGGACGCTGTCGAGAGGCTGAACTCTGATAAAATTGTGAAAACACAATATAACGTCGTCAAATATGAATTATAACAGCATGTACTTTGTTATAAGCTCGTGTGCTAACTGAGTCCTGTCGACGGAAAGAGTGGCAGCTTCATGATGGTGAGTCGGTCACGTTAGAAATACATAAATATATAAATACATAAATACATAAATACATAAATATATAAATACATAAATACCTCGCTGGTAATGCTACATTAAAGTCGTGACGAGTATGGAGCCACGAGCTGACTGTAGTTGTACTAAACTAAAGACTTGGGTTTGACATTCAAATGATAATAAAGTTAAGTGTTGAGTGTATCATTGCTGTTCCTGAGTAATATGTACCATAATTCATTCATGTATTCTCTATGGTTGTTAAAAATAGATGCATTATCGAGTTGAAGGACACTGTTGAGTTTGATTTTATTCAGAAATGAAAAAAAAAATAAAAAATAGAAGTTGTTTTATCTATCGCAGTTCGACTTTAAGATGAATGAAGTTTCACGATAATGTAACTTTAACTTTGTGTTAAAGGGATAGTACGAATGTTTTGAAGTATTTCTCCATAGTCAGTGTTACTGGCTGCAGTAGATGGAGGTCCGCACGCCCCCAGAAACAGAAGATAAGCAAAGTCCTGCTGTGGACGGGGGCAGCAGCAGACGTGCTTTAGACACCTAAGAAAATCAATATCAGTTTAAGTGTACGCTATATTTAATTAAATGTTTTGGCTCTACCTTGCCGTCAGACTGACTTTTCAGACGGGGAATTGTAGCCGTTATCAAAACAGTGATTCTACCTCGCAGAACACGGGAGTTAATAGTCTACCGCCGCCTCTATTGGTTAGTTGGTTTGTGTTGTTGTGTGAGTTTTGTGTTTTAAAGGGTGCGTTTGAATTCACCAAAGTCACACAATAACAAAAACAAACTAACAGATCGATGCAGCGGTAGACCAGCAGCTCCCGTCTCCTGCGAGGTGAAATGACTGCTTTTGTCAAAGGAGTCTGGTGGCTTTGAAGAGAGCAGCGGGGAACAGCTTCAGTTCCCCGTGTGGAGAAGTACCTCATGCAACCCCACGTCAAACACACTGTCCCTTTAACGCTTTTTGCACATCTCAAAATCCTTGATTTAGACAAAGCATCCATAGCAGTGAAGATTCTTACTGACCTGGCCGACCACAGCGCTGCGGTTCAAAAACCTGAAGTAAATTCACTGATGTGTAAAAAGACGGCGTGGCGGTTTAACCTGTGTGTGACAGCCAGGTAGTGTCGTACACTGCTCCTGGTGCACGCTGGGAAACAAATCCTGGATGTGTTAATTACCTCGTCTGACCTGATTCCCCGAATGTCTAGCGTGTGACAGACGGAGACAGAGACAGTGATCTGTGGCATGGGACTGTGTGTGCGTGTGTGTGCGTGTGTGTGTGTGTGTGTGGTAGTAATGGCTCTGTCAGTTATCTTTCTGCTCTGACAGACAATGCACATGTCAACCAGCAGTCCCAGCACACACAGTGATCTACGTATAACACACGTGCACACACACAAACACCTAACCTGTCAATCTTTTTTTTTTTTTCTCCTGCTATTCCCACTCCTCTCTCTTGTTTTTTTGCTCATCCTCTCCTCCTATTCTACCTTCCTCTCCCAATCCCTCCGCTCTGTCTTTCATCATTCTGTTATTTTTCTTTCCTTTTAAAGAAACTGTCTGTTGCCCTGAAACTGGGTCTCCCCCCCCCTCCCGTGGGTCTCTGTAATTTTCTTTCCCCTCTCTCTTTCCACTCTCATTGCCTCTCCGCTCTTTCTCCCTCCCACTCGCATCTTGCTGACAGATTAAATGTTGAAGGCGAGGTCTGGTAGAGAAAAAGAGAAAGTCTCTTTTAATTGTGTTGATCGCTAATTAGCCGGCACGTCTCATCTCTCGGCAGTGGATGTGGTAAAACAGGATGCCCTTTCCAGGGTCGGCAGGCCACAGCCTCATGCATAACACACACACGCACACACACACGCACACACACTACACTTTGTACTTCTGAGATTCGAGTTTGGCTGCCAGCTTGTAGATTTCTCAGTGGAGGCTGAAAAGTTTAGGAGGGCAGGGTGAATCGGTTACTGTGCAGTAAACCGGGTTTTTTTTTTTTTTTTGCTAAAAATACACGATTACGCAACGGGAAAATGTTCCGAAAGCCCGGGGCTCACCACCCTCTCTATTCCCCACAGACCACCCTCCAATCATTCTTATCATTGTTTACTGTCGGCTGTCTCATATTTTAAATGCCACAAGAAACAATCTTGAATCATACCCACAAGCAATCATTCTGCTTTCAAGACAGACAACCGTAGTTTATATCGCTAGCGTAGCAATGCTGAAAGATTAAAAGCACATTTTATTGGGATCCATCCAATGACAGTGTGACAGGACATAAACGCGTCCGTCCTTTGCAGTGCGGCGTGGTTCAGTGGGTACAGCACGCCATAAACACTGCCTGGATTAGGACGGCAATTCCCACTGGGCCCACCTACGTTAAAAATGAATGCACTCATGAATGAAAGTACCCAGCTAATGGCATATGTTACATCATGTTGACCTTATTATAAATAGAAAAACTGTAAAAGGGGTTGCCTTTTTGAACTCTGGATAATGTTGTAGGAACATGCAATTTATTGCTTTGTTAAGCAGCAGGAACAGTAAAGTGCGCGTTGGTTCCCCTCAGAATGTAAATAAAGATTCATTTCATCATTAACCAATGGACTCTCGTGTCTTTGTGCTAAGCTGGAGCCAGGAGACGATTAGCTTAGCTTAGCATGAGGCCTGGAAGCTGTCAAACAGTCATGTAAAAACAACTATTTGTGGTTTTTGGGGTGAGTTACATGCTGTAACTGTTTTTTGGCGAACAGCAGTCGGATACAGTGACGTGCTTGGCAGATTGATATACTTGCTTGTCAAGAAATAGGATAGTTACACCCCATAACTCCCCTTAGAACCACAAATTGTCATGTTTAAATATCTGTTTGTGTGCGGAAATTAGATTTGTGTTGCAGCCTTTGAGGTTGCATTAAGGCACACATCGCACACAACATAGACTCTTTATGCCGAGCGGAGATAAATGCCTCCTGGCCGCAGCTCCACCACGGACCCACAGACATATTTACAATATTACAATATTTATCTGGTGTTTGAACAATATATGTTTTTTCCTCACACGGAAAAACCAACTTGAAATGAATGAAACGACTTTTGTAAAGTTCGTGGTGAAGTATATTAACCTTGGCTGATCTGAATCTTTTCTTTTTTGAATCAAACCGTCTCCTGCAGATACAGATACAAGGCAATGGGAAATAGCTTCTTTTTTTTTTTCTAAAGTTCTGGCTGACATAAAGGTCTGTAGTAGCATGGGGATAAGCACTTTATGAGAGTTTGAAGATCAAACAGCCTTTACAAATCAAATTTAACACTGCTGGAGTTCATTCAAAAGTCCAGAGTAAAAATAACTACTTCAACTCAGCGCTGAGCTGATTCAAAGAGACAGAAAACATTCCCTATATTCTCTGAAAGTGTCAGTGCAAACACTCAGGCCACCGTGTTGATGTGTTTAATGGGGACGGGATTATCAGGATATTCATTTCAGTGGAAGACAGCATGTGTTGGAAGTGAGGAACACATTCAGAGACGTGTCAGAGAGCCAGGTTTGATGAGTCGCCCGTGTCTAAATATTATTAGTCATTTTAAACAACCCATTCAGCTTCATTAAGCCAGTTTGATATTTTAACCTACGCTACTTATGCTCTGTTGGATTCTTGTTTTACAGAAACCATCTTTTCTTGTCATCACTTTGAAACTCAAACAAGGATTCTGGTTTTTGTCAAATTTTCCTCTTTCTCCCTTGTTTATGTGGAATTTGATCCATTTTCAGACTGACATGATTTACCTAGTTATGTCCCTTTTCCAGCTCCCCGGCTCTTGTAATCACGCAGCAGGAGAAATCTTTCAGCCAAGGCTCTTTGTAGATCCAAAAAAATGACTTGTTAGCAGTTCTCATTAAAAACCAGTGGGTCTGATTGGTGGCAGGCAATGTGTCGGCCTCAGCGGGGGACGCTAACAAGCTTTTGTCTTTGTGTCCTTCCAGTCATCTGGAGTCGGATCGCAGCGCCCTGAAGAGGAGGGAGTGGGAGAGGAGGAACCAGGAGGTGCAGCAGGATGAAGACCTGTTCTCAACTGGATTCAACCTGTTTGGAGAACCTTATAAAGTAAGAGTGATTGATGAATGGATACTTGATAATAAGATAATTCCACAATTATATAGGTATACTGCAAACATTTGAGGAAATATGCTGACTTGCGATCTTTCCACGAGTTAGACGATAAGATTAATTCCCTCTCGTGTCCGTGCGTTTAGTGACCTGGGACGTATAAACACTTGAAGTTTGTCTTTTTATTTACACTATGTAACTCCACCTAAAGCCACAAATTGGCTCTTTTCTTTTCCACATTTCGGGCTTAAATGAATGAGATTCAACATGTTGATTATTCAGTTTAAGACGTGTTGGCTGGTGTATTTAGTTTACTTTGGAGGAGCCATGTGAACGTCAGCTGCTTCCCCCTGCTTCCGTTCTAAATCCCCGTTTGGACGGGACGTGTTGCTCCAGAGGACGCGGGTGATGGTAATCTTGTGCGAAAATAAGCAGTGAAATATGAAAAGAAAAAGACTGAAACTGAATTAAAATGATATCCTTTAAGAAAAACTAAAACTATACTGAAACAATATTACTTGCCTGGTTTAAAAACTAAAAGTTCAGTTTTAGTTCTTTAGCGATAATAAATCACCACAGAAAAAATGGAACAGCATGAATTTACCCAACACGTGTGTGTGTGTGTGTGTGTGTCTGTGTCTGTCTGTGTGTGTGTCTGTGTGTGTGTCTGTCTGTGTGTGTGTCTGTCTGTGTGTGTGTGTGTGTCTGTCTGTGTGTGTCTGTCTGTGTCTGTCTGTCTGTCTGTGTGTGTGTGTGTGTGTGTGTGTGTCTGTGTGTGTGTGTGTCTGTGTGTGTCTGTGTGTGTGTGTGTCAAATCAAATCAAATCAAGTTTATTTATATAGCCCAATATCACAAATTATACATTTGTCTCAGTGGGCTTTACAGCCTGTACAAAGTACGACACCCTCTGTCCTTAGACCCTCACATCGCACAAGGAAAAACTCCCTAAAAGATACCTCACAATTAGTGGGGGAAATATGGAAGAAACCTCAGGGAGAGCAACTGAGGAGGGATCCCTCTCCCAGGACGGACAGACGTGCAATAGGTGACGTGTGTACAGAACAAACAGCATAGTTAAAAATACAACATGGACAATCTATGCAACAGAAAACATGATACGATGGTATATATAAAAAAAAAGATGGATCCAGAGGGATGTCAAGGCTTCCTGGTGTCAGGCAGGACCAGGGCAACAGGTGCAGCCACGATTCGCGGTCCAAAAGTAATCTTTAATAGTGGCAACCTGCCAGATAAGGGACACAGAAACTCCGGGGATGATGCCCCGGATGGTGAGTTAGTAACATGCATTTAAGGGACATGAATGCATATCAAATAGAGAGGGAGAGGAGGAGAACGAGAAAGATAGGGAAGAGGAGAGGAGTGAGTCCCCCGACAGTCTAAGCCTATAGCAGCGTAACTAGGGGCTAGTCCAGGGCAAACCTGAGCCAGCCCTAACTATAAGCTTTATCAAAGAGGAAAGTCTTTAACCTGCTCTTAAATTTGGAGAGGGTGTCTGCCTCCCGAACACACACTGGGAGCTGGTTCCACAGTAGAGGAGCTTGATAGCTGAAGGCTCTGGCTCCCATTGTACTTTTAGAAACCCTAGGAACCACAAGTAACCCTGCACTTTGGGAGCGCAATGCTCTAGTTGGTTTATAAAGTACTATGAGATCTTTAAGATAAACTGGAGCCTGACCATTAATCGCTTTGTAGGTCAGGAGAAGGATTTTGAATTCTATTCTGTATTTTACCGGGAGCCAGTGCAAAGCAGCTAATACAGGAGTAATATGATCTTGTTTCCTAGTTCTTGTCAATACTCGTGCCGCAGCATTTTGAATCAACTGAAGAGTTTTAAGGGATTTTTTGGGACAACCAGATAATAAGGAGTTGCAGTAATCCAGCCTTGAAGTAACAAATGCATGGACTAGTTTTTCTGCATCTTTTTGAGACAGGATGTGCCTTATTTTTGCAATGTTACGCAGATGAAAAAAGGCAGATCTTGAAATTTGTTTTATGTGAGAGTTAAAAGACATATCCTGATCAAAGATAACGCCGAGATTCCTTACAGTGGTGCTGGAGGCCAAGTTAATGCCATCCAGAGTTACTATGTCATTAGACAATACGTTTCGGAGGCGTTTGGGGCCAAGTACAATAACTTCTGTTTTGTCGGTGTTCAACATCAAAAAGTTGCAGGACATCCAATTTTTTATGTCTTTAAGACATGCTTGAAGTTTAGATAATTGATTGGTTTCATCTGGCTTGATTGATAGATATAATTGGGTATCATCCGCATAACAATGAAAGTTTATGGAGTGGTTCCTTATAATATTGCCTAAAGGAAGCATATATAAGGTAAATAGAATAGGTCCAAGTACAGAACCTTGCGGGACTCCATGACTGACTTTGGTTTGCATGGAGGATTTATCGTTAACACGTACAAATTGAGATCGCTCAGATAAATAGGATTTAAACCAGCTCAGTGCAGTTCCTGCTATGCCAATGAAATGTTCCAGTCTCTGCAGCAGAATGTCATGGTCAACAGTGTCAAAAGCAGCACTGAGGTCTAACAAGACAAGAACAGAGACAAGTCCTTTGTCTGATGCCAGTAGGAGGTCATTGGTAACTTTCACCAGAGCCGTCTCTGTGCTATGATGAACTCTAAATCCAGATTGAAAAACCTCAAATAAAGTATTGTTATGTAGAAAATCACATAACTGTTTTGCGACTGCTTTCTCAAGAATTTTAGAGAGAAAAGGAAGGTTAGATATCGGTCTATAGTTGGCTAGAACCTCTGGATCAAGACTGGGCTTTTTAAGAAGAGGTTTTATTACAGCTACTTTAAATGATTCTGGTACATAGCCAGATAATAGAGACAGGTTGATCATATTTAATAACGAGGAGTTAATTAAGGGTAAAACTTCTTTAAGCAACTTAGTTGGAATCGGGTCTAAGATACAGGTTGATGCTTTAGATGACGAAATTGTTGAATTTAGTTGGTTAAGATCGATCGGAGAAAAGCAGTCTAGATATATTTCAGGTGTTACAGTTGTTTTTAAGGTTCCTGTTTTAGAAGCTAAATCATTACCAATTGAGGAGAGGAGATTTATTTGATTAATTTGGTCTCTAATATTTAGAATTTTATCGTTAAAGAAGCTCATGAAGTCGTCGCTGCTGAGCGATATAGGAATAGAAGGCTCAGTAGAGCTGTGGCTCTCTGTCAGCCTGGCTACAGTGCTGAAAAGAAACCTGGGGTTGTTCTTATTTTCTTCTATTAATGAAGAGTAATAAGCTGCTCTGGCTTTACGGAGAGCCTTCTTATATGTTTTAAGATTATCTAGCCAGACTAAACGAGATTCTTCCAATTTGGTAGATCGCCATTTCCTCTCAAGTTTTCTTGACTTTAGTTTTAGTTTGCGGGTTTGGGGGTTAAGCCACGGAGCTTGCTTTCTCTGTTTAATTATCTTCTTTTTTAGAGGAGCGATATAGTTGAGTGTCATTCGCAGTGAGGCTGCAGCACTATCAACAAAATTATTAATTTGGGAGGGACTAAAGTTATCACAGGAGTCCTCTGTTATATTGATAGTGAGACATGGTAATGAACCAAGTATCGCTGGAATCACTTCCTTAAATTTAGCTACAGCACTATCAGATAAACATCGAGCATACGATATTTTGCTTAGTGGCTTGCAGTCCAGTAGCAGGACTTCAAAAGTTATTAAAAAATGGTCTGATAAGAGAGGATTTTGTGGACAAATTAATAAATGTTCAATTTCAACACCATATGCCAGAACAAGGTCCAGAGTGTGGTTTAAACAATGAGTTGGTTCATGTACATTCTGACTGAATCCGATTGAATCTAATAATGAGATAAACGCAATATTAAGGCTGTTATTATCAACGTCCACATGAATATTAAAGTCACCTACAATAATTACTTTATCTGTTTTAAGGACTAAACTTGATAAAAATTCTGAGAATTCGGATAGAAAATCAGAATATGGACCAGGAGGGCGGTACACTATAACAAATAAGATTGGCTTTATTGTTTTCCATGTTGGGTTTGAAAGTGTAAGAACAAGGCTTTCAAAAGAGCTATAGTTTAGTTTAGGTTTAGGATTGATTAATAGGCTTGAGTCGAATATGGCTGCAACTCCACCACCTCGGCCTGTACCTCGAGGCACGTGAGTATTTATATGACTAGGTGGAGTGGATTCATTTAGACTGACATATTCTTCATGTCTCAGCCAGGTTTCAGTGAGACAAAATAAATCAATCTGATTATCTGATATTAAATCATTTACTAATCCAGCTTTAGATGACAAAGACCTGATGTTTAAGAGTCCACATTTAATTTTCCTATTTAGTTGGACTTTTGCAGTGGTGGTGTTAATTTTTATTAGGTTTTTATGTACAACTCCTCTTCTGTTTGCTATTGATTTTATTGATTTTAGTGGTCGTCGGGCAGACACAGTCACTATGGGGATTTGAGTGGGGATTTGAGTGGGTGACTGCCCGGATGGAAGCACAGAGAAGTGTGTAAGACTGCAACTCTGACTCCTGGCCTCAACTCCGGGTTGTCATGGATTAGGTCCACTAATAAATGCACTAAGATTACTAGATATGAGATCCGCTCCTTCCAAAGTAGGATGAATGCCGTCACTCCTAATCAGACCAGGAGTTCCCCAGAAAGTCCGCCAATTGTCTACGAAGCCCACGTCATTATCTGGACACCACCGTGACAGCCAGCGACGGAATGATGACATGCGGCTAAACATGTCGTCACTCGTTAGATTTGGCAGAGGACCAGAGAAAACTACGGAGTCCGACATTGTCTTCGCAAAACAACACACCGACTCGACGTTAATTTTAGTGCACTCCGATTGACGCAATCGGGTGTCATTACCGCCGACGTGGATAACAATCTTACTGTATTTACGTTTAGCCTTAGCCAGCAGTTTTAAATGTGCTTCTATGTCGCCCGCTCTGGCCCCCGGGATGCACGTGACTATTGTCGCTGGTGTCGAAAACCTCACGTACCTCATAATTGAGCTACCAATAACCAGAGTGTGTGTGTGTGTCTGTGTGTGTGTGTGTCTGTCTGTCTGTCTGTGTGTGTGTGTGTGTGTGTGTGCGCTTGTGTCTGTGTGTGTGTCTCTGTTTCTGTGTCTGTGTGTGTGTGTGTGTCTCTGTTTCTGTGTCTGTGTGTGTGTGTATGTGTGTCTGTCTGTCTGTCTGTGTGTGGTGTGTGTCTGTCTGTGTGTGTGTGGTGTGTGTCTGTCTGTGTGTGTGTGTGTGTGTGTGTGTGTGTGTCTGTGTGTGTCTCTGTTTCTGTGTCT
>CALSBV010010127.1:1368386-1400360 GCA_943590825.1 Bovichtus diacanthus
TGTGTGTGTGTGGTGTCTGTCTGTCTGTGTGTGTGTGTGTGTCTGTGTGTGTGTGTGTGTGTGGTGTCTGTCTGTCTGTGTGTCTGTCTGTGTGTGTGTGTGTGGTGTCTGTCTGTCTGTGTGTGTGTGTGTGTGTGTGTGTGTGTGTGTGTGTGTGTGTGTGTCCCAACCTGCCCTCCAGCCTTGACAACGCTTCAATTGGGTTTTCGTGTGGATGAGATTTAAAAAAAAAACTTGTTTGAACAGGATTTTATTTATTTTTTTAGAACAAAACCCAGTGTTTTAAAGCAGCGCTCTGTGTGTGAACTCAAAGTCCTGAATGTCACAGACGTTCCTCCGCACACACACACACACACACACACACACACCAGCTTCACCTTTGAATCTGAAACAACCAACTCTATGAATGTCAAGCAAACAGTAACTGTCCGTGAGTTAAAGCGTGAGGTAACACAAACGTCCTGTGAGCTGACGTGAGCCTCACACACTCGTCTTTACAACAAGCTGTGATTCTCTACGCCGAGTGCCGCTTCCTCCACGCAGAGTGCTCTCCCGCCGCTGTTTAGGAGACAGTTTTATACTTAGCTGTTAAGTATTGATTGATCTCTGCGGGAGGAGAATGGACATACCTGACACCAGAATTTCATTTGGGGAAATGGAGAGAATTTACGACATCTTAATCAGTGAGGATGGGCCGCTCGCCGCTCTCCTCGAGAGCTGCCCCGCTTTGTGATTTAGGCTCGTATCAAACAATTTCGCCCCGTGCGAGCTATCAATTGAAAGGAATTGTTATCACTAAGCAACAATTATCCAAACATTTTATTTGTAACATGACGCCGGCCTCTGTTTCCTCGCGCCCTCCCCCTGAGGCTGGGATAAGGTCGCGCTCTGTTCTGCTTTCAGGTACTTGAGACGCCTTCGTTTAGTTTCTTCTTCAGCTGAGCGTGAACCAGCCGTGCGTGAAGTCCACGGACACTCTCCTGCCCCGCTGTTTAAAATTGATTTTGGTTTGTTAACTCTCATTTGCTACCGCCAGGCACTTCAACACTTGGTTATGCCGCCAAGTGTATCGACCTTGGGATAGGCCGGCTTTGAATGTTGACAGAATGTGTTTAACCGCTGCTGTGTCTGAGCGCAGAGGACGCGGGGGCTCCTCGCTGAGACGCCGCTCGAGGTTCGGCTGCACATGAGAGGTTGTTCTCATTATGAATCTACTCCGAGGTGCCTCCACACTCCAACTAATTGTTTGCAACTAATTAATGGTGCTAAGGTCAGGTCGGGGTGTGTGTGTGTGTGTGTGTGTGTGTGTGTGTGTGTGTTTGAGGAGAGAGCGAGGGTGACTGTGGACTGGGCGGTGTGAGCTCTGATGTTTCAGACGCCACTGCTGCTATTTAGATGACTCTCGAGAGGATGATGCATTTTGGCGTCTGTTTTAAGGGGCTTAAAGTGATTAGAGACAAAATTAGAAGAGTGTTTATTCCCGTTTTCTCTCTTTTATTTTTGCATTTGTGTAAGTGTACTGGGTGTGTTTCATCAGGCGTGCTGATGTTACAGCGGTAACAGAGGATTCTAATAATGTTATCAAGTGCTACATAAAGCTCCGTTTAGGGCTGGATAAAATGTTCAGTATGTGTCCCTGTAAGAGTGCAAAAATAATGTTTTTTAACAAAATAAAAGCTGCTCTTGAATCTATGTAAACGTGCAAACAGAGCTGCAGTGATTAGGCGACTAACCAATAATGGATCGACAGAAAAATAAGAAAAACAACTTTGATAATCGTTCCATTAAAGTAATTCTTCATGCAGAAATTTAGACTTCCTGCTTTTCTCTGTTTTATATCTTATTAAAGTGAACATCTCTTATTAAGACATCACTTGGAGAAGCTGGGCTGGATGTTTGTCCCTCTTCTGACACTTTATAGACCAAACGATTATCAGCAGATTAAAGCTCCAGAACAAGTGAGTAAGTGGACCTTTAATTGAGATTCTTTTGAGACCATTTTAAAAAATATATTTTTTTTTAAGTATGGCAAACTGCTGAATGTTTCAGTTCTGAATGAAGAACTGAAACAACAGTTTTGGATCAAAATAAACAACCCTAAAAATATATAAAAATAATATATATATATATATATATATTATAAACTTAGACAAGCTGTAACACCTTATAAAGCTGATATGGTCAACACGCTTATTTACACATCCAGCAGATACAGAGCAACATTAACATTATTAACATTAACTTTAACTTGTAATCGTGTTTCTGGCCACGTGATGAATCAATCATTTACTCTCTTTAAGCTCCGTGTTTGGTCTCCACCAACTGACGGAAATATGTGTTTAATAAATGTCAATGTTAAATAATAATAATAATAATATATTTTTCTTTGATATTCGACGTGGTAACTGATTGTGCACATGGGACGACTGTTTTTATATAATAGTATTTATATTTAAAATAAAGCAGCAATCCCACGTGCCCAAAGACTAAATATAACATGATAATAAAAAGCGGTTTTGCCGATATATAACATGTCTCTAGATTTGTGCTGAGGCAGGTTGCTGCTGTGCTGAGGTTTTCTACATCTCTAATTAATAACAGTGATTAACCTAACATGGGAACTATAATTCAAAGTAAACATAATTCAACAAAACAAAAGGTGGAGCAATGATGCATCTTCTAAAGGGGTGACAGCATGTTTACTTGTTTCATATTCCACTTCTTTCTGATGGATTTCTTTCCCCCACACACGTCCCTTTATCACATTTCATATCACACACACACACACACACGCGCACACACACACACACTTTGGACATATCGCACCCTTTATCTCTCGCCGCTGCTAAACTTGAAAAACGGCTTTGGCACACCGTGCTACTTTCTTGTGCGGATTTATTTGCCAAACAAACATTTTTATTTTATTTTTTTTTACTTTTTTCTGAGAGTGTCGCTTTACTTGATGCAGATCAGTGGATTTACCAAAACCTCGACAACCTCCCTGTACTTTGTCTGTGTCCAAGTGCTGACTGAATTTACTGAACTGCTCCTTTAGAGATCTATATCAGCCCTTTTTCATCATCACGTAGGATTTATAGAACTTTTATCGTCCCATTCTCTCTCTGTACCTGTATATCTCTCATGTGTCCGTCACTCTACTTGTGTAGTGTCTTTCTCTCTCTCTGCAGTATTCATTCTCTCTGTCAGCTATTAGCTAATCCCTCTTCTAATCCTGTTAAAGAGTGTTATGCTGTTAGCAGCTATTTGGGATGATCTATTCACACACACACACATGCACGCGCACACACACACATGCACGCACGCACACACGTAGGTATTCATCCTCTCCTTCGCCTCTTTTTTCCGTTTTGCCTCTCTGTAAATGTGTTTTCTGTTCCTCTTCAGCCACCAGATCTTTTATTCATGAGCTCGAGATGGAGAAGAGATGAGCTAATTTATTCACAGCTAACTTTGGCTTGCTACGGTGTGTAGTGTTTGTGTGTGTGTGTGTGTGTGTACACACACAGAAATTACATCTGTTAAGATTATTTGAAAGCAATTCTCTCCTTTCTTGTATGAGTCTTTTGAAAATAAGGCCTGATTGTTTGCCCTGTTTCATATTTTTTTATTTTTTTCGTGTTTTTTTTGTCTGCTTTATTAGAGTGTAAAAACGAGGGATACAGTGAAGTAACGTAAGACATAGTACAACAGATGAACGCTGCTTCCAGACGCATAGATTTGAGTTGAGGTTCTTGATTGAATGATTTACTATATTTCGTCAAACATAGAGGTCATCTGTCGACACTGATCCCCTCTGTAATTGGCATCTCAATAATTTGAGGTTGCCTGTTCTTCCTCTTGAGAAAGTGAGCTGAGATATTGAGCAAGTTGCAGTGGAAAGTATTAGTAAGAGCTTTAAAAGCATATTGAGTCCACGTTTCGGAGACTCATCTGGCTATTGATTTTGGTGGTTGTTAAACGCAGCCCTCGAGAGGTATAAGTTATGTCTCAGCCACTAGATAATCCTGACGATTGTGTCCGTAAATTTAAGAGAAACACACCCCTGCATGATCCTGCACAAATGCAGTGAATGCAGCGCGTATATTAGATCCCTTAAACCCCAAGGAACTCCATCCGATACGAGTGGGGCTTTACTCTGGAGCTGGAACTATTAGTCTGTTAATCAATTAGCTGATGGACAAGATAAGATAAGATATACTTGATTTTCCCCAAGGGGACATTTTGCTTGAGGAATGGTGCTACACACTGCTGCAATCAGCTTCAAACAACAGAGACGCAACAAGACAGTGATGCTGCACCGACGAGGGCCGCGCTCCACTGACGCTCACACACACGTGTCGACTAAATGATGAGTTGGTTTTAATCGACAGATCAGTAAAACTTAGTTTCTCTACAGAGAATCAGGCAAAAGCTCCACTTTAGTTCTTTTGTTGTCCACAGAGGTGGAAATAAGTCAGTCAGCAAGGAAAAAGCATCAAAAATAAATTTAAAAAAGACTGATGACCAATTAGTCGACTGATCGACGCAGTAAAAAAAAAAAAGATACGTAGATATTGCACTCGCCTTGTGGAATCAATGAACACATAGGATTATAAAAACCAGGGGAGAAACCATAAAACCATAAAACATAACCATAAAACTAAATGCAACAGTGCCTCCTTCCTGTGAACTACATAAGACGGACTATTCATTTCCATCTATTTTGATCGTTCTTTAACATTTTCAGTAGCTGGTATCCACGCTGGCTCCGTGGCCCCATTTCATGGCGATGTCGCAGGTGATCCGCTGACCTGCCGTAGACTCGACGCTATTTCTTTTGACATTTCACAGACTAAGCAATAATCAGTTAATCAAGAAATGAAAGGTAGATCACATTCAAGATTACTGGTACTTCAGTGTTCCTGGTGGTTGTGTGACCAGACCATTCATTCCAGTTTCATCCGGTTCATAAATTACTATCAAAGCAATTTGATAATTTAAAAAAAAAAAAAAAAAGAAAAAAAAAAAAAAAAAGGCCATCGCAATTATCATCAAATGGTGCTTACATTAGTCTCTATTAGAACAAAGTGCAAGGGTGGTGTTATATTAATCTTTAATGCTGTGAAGTGTCTAACACACACACACATAATTCCCTCCTCAGCAATAAGGCCTCTCCATGGATCATTGCCTGCTATAACTGTATTATTTGGTTATTGACTGAAGCTGTTTGCACAGTGAAAACAAAACCACACACACAGAAACATAAGCAAGATGCACGCTCTCCTAATAAGTCAAGTAAAAACGACTTATGGATCTTGTTCATTGATCGATATTTTATTTTATCATCGAGCCTACAAGTGCCGATGTGCGATTTTACTCTTCTACTGTGACAAAATACGGAAGCACTGAGAGGCATCTAAATAGTTTTCTTACTGAAGAACCAGGTTCATTTGCAAGGATGATCTTTCAAAGTTCCTTCAATAGTTTTTATTCATCTGTGTAAACAGGTTGGGAAAAAGTTTTGTCAGGTGAATTCTTCCTTTGTGTCATTAAATGTCTGTTGTTGTAATGCTCATCCCGACCACTAGAGGCTGAACTGCGCCCTAAATACGCACACGCGTTTGAGTTTTAATTTCTCCGCGCACCTGCCAAAACATTGAACCTGGCAAAACCTTTTTTCCCCCTGTTCTTAAGTCATAAACACAGCAGAGATTTTTTAATTTATTTTTTTTCCTTCACTTGCCTCTCATCCACTATTGATGGAGTTTGAAAATCAACCCTGACAGCCTCTCACGGATGATTCGTGTTAAGTTCCTCTACAATCAGTCTGGGCATTATTCATTATCATTACATGTAACTTGATGCTCTTTCCAGAAATATTACCTAAGATTAGTTAAGCTTCTACTTCCTATGAACGTACGTTTATTATTCATGAATTCATTAACCTCTCCAAATACAGCCAATTTCACCCTGTCTTGAAAACGAGATAAAGAGTCTTATTCACTCCTTCTGGTTTCAACCTTTAAACCTTTTGTAGCTTTACTTGACACTCGTGTTACTGCAGGGGTGATGAGCAGAGTGCAGGCTGTCAAATACCTTTCCTTTATGACTCGATCTATTGACCGAACCTCAAAGTAATGTACGATAAAATCACAATGCCACATTTCATATTGATCTTATTCCTTGTTTCCGGTCTTCATCATTTGTCTAAATTATGATGAAATGTCACAATTAAATTACAGGCTGTAGATCTTGCATAATTCAGACTTGGCCCATGATTAATATTTGCTTCACAATTTGTCGCTCAGATAGAAAAGAAATTGTCAGAGGGCGGGAAAAAAAAATCTGCACTTTTTCCTCCTCGTCCATTTTTTTTTGCAAGAATCCGCTTCCAAATATAGATCGTATGAAGCCCTTGGTGATTGTGCGTGCCCTTTCAAAAAGCCAAAGTTTTCACAATTAAAGAAGCCTTCAATTTTGACACAAAAGACTATAATACTCTTCCTTCTGAGGAACATCTCAGCGTTAGCACGAAGCAGCTGAAGGTGCTTTACCGTCCTATATCTGTAAGGCCTGCTCTGTCCTCCAAGCCGTGATTGCTTGAGAGGCTGGGGTCAGGCTAATAATGATTCCTGCCCCATTAATTTTACTGCAGCTGCCTGGTCGGGACCCTCTTAAGGGTGGCATGTGTTTAATTAATCATCTCGTCCTGATGTCTGGTCAGTGGTCACCCTATCCGTCTCTCGCTGTTCCTCTCCGGATGAATAAGGAGGGCTTTTCATCAAGCCGAAAGAAATGGATAAATGGAAGACTTAATTACTGCTCTTCTCTCTCCCTCCCTCTTGTCTTTTTTGCTTCTTTCTTTTCTCCTTTACAGACCAATAAAGGTGATGCGTTGGCCAATCGCGTCCAGAACACGCTGGGTTCCTACGAAGAAATGAAAGACCTTTTAACCAGCCATTCTAACCAGAGCCACTTGGTGGGAATCCCTAAAGGCAGCAACAACCCGCAGACCCCGACCACTTCAACGACAGAGAGGCCCGCCATGGAGTCCCAGCTTTTTAACGACGCCCTGAGAGGAGGAACAGGCGGAGGAGGAGGAGGAGGAGGAGAGGGAGGTGGGGACAAGAGGATGGGAAACGCTTCTTCCTCATCGTCAACTTCCATGCAACCTCCTGCTTCGACCGCATCGTCAACAAGCGCCACAACGGTCCCACATCAGAATTCAAAAAAGTCACGAAGCTCCATAGACTGGTCGAGGGCAGGGCACGGACAGAACGCCCCGGGAACAGGCCTCGTTCTGGGGTTAGCGCAGAACGGGCAGGGGCAGGTCACGGCAGCTACCAGTGGAAGGGGGAAACTGTCTTTACTAGAGGAACAGCAAATGCAAAGACATGAAGAGCTGTTCAGCTCACTAAAAGATGAACTCGGTCTAAAAGGGGACTCAAGCCCTTCTTCTTCCTCCTCGTCCTCCTCTTCCTCCTCTTCTTCTAGGAGGCACTCTTCGCATCCCTCCAAAACACTTCCTCTCCCAGGCAAGTCCTACACAGAAAGGCCTTAGAGGAACAGGTTGACATTTTGGGAAATACACTTATTTGTTTTCAATCTGAGAGTTAAAGGGAACTATTAGTCTGTGTGCTAACTGTAAAGCTAGAGCCAGTTAGCTTAGCTTAGCTTAGCATAAAAACTGGAAGCAGTGAGAAAGAGCAAGCGTGGTTCTGTCCAGTGTTAAAGAAAATCTGATAGGCGTATTTTTTTAAGAGGGAGCCAGGCTAGCTGTTTCCCCCTGCTTCCAGTCTTTATGCTAAGCTAACGCTGCATTCGTGCAATGTCGGCAGAATGAGGAGAACAGGAAAACCTCCCGTTATTTAGAAGAGTTTGTGCAGTCCAAGATGGTTACCCGGACATGTTGTCACTGTAAGAAGTTCCATGCTCTAAACAACATGACGTGAACAAGCTAATAACTTCCTCTTGTGTCATAAGTAGGGGAATGGCTCTTTCTTCAAAACGAGCATACAGAAAGAGAAAGGTATCTTTTCATCACTCGTCAAGAATAAGCACATTTCCCAAACTGTCTAACCATTCCTCAACAGTGGTGGGGAATATCTCAGAATGTGGTTGATTTATCCTGCCATTCATACGACAAAGAGAGAACTTCTTGTATTTAGATATTCATGGGCAATCTTTGTATTTGTTGATCCATGAGTGCTGATGAATAATTTCAGTGAATAATTTCAGTGCAAAACAGACTATCACCTTTTGAGCGGGGTTTCTGAAAATTCGCATCTGCATCCGATGATAACCACATCTTTCAGTTGATTTCTAAACCACCAAGCAAAACATAATTTGCTTTGATTGTGATTGGCTCCATCCATCTGGTAGAGGGGATTTTTGGCGTTCAACTGTCATTAGATTTTGACAGAGCAGAGCAATATTCTACGATAACAGGTGTTGCTTTGGTTATTTCTCACTTTTCATTTTGTTTTTCTCCTTTTTCCTTCCACTTTACAGATGGTGGCAATTTTCGATCTTCCACCTTAGACGGTGGCCATTTTAAGTCTTCCACTAACACAGAAAATGGTGAACATTTTAAATCCTCCCCGTTTGAAAACGAGACGGGTTCTCACCTCTCTACGTCGTCCTCGCCGCTGGCTTCCACGTCGGTTCTGACGACGCCTACTCCTGGTCTAACCACTCCCACATCTGGACTGACTACCCCCACCTTCCCGCCTGGTAGCCTATCAGGGAAGCCCATCGCAATCCAGCAGAAGCCTACGGCGTATGTTCGACCAATGGATGGCCAGGACCAGGCGCCTAGTGACTCTCCGCAGCTCAAACCCCCTCTAGTGGCCACAGAGGGATTTAACAACAGTCAGGCTTACGGAGGAAACTCTGGGAATGCGAAGAATAAACTGCCAAAACTGAGCCTCAGCCACGCAGGGGAGGTAAGAGAAATACCATCATGACTTCTGCTATAACACACACGGACACTAATGGAGAAGTTAAATGATCCCAGCAGAAAATCACATATTATTTACAGATGGATCACAACTAATATTAGTATTATTAATAATTAAAATGTATTTTTCATAATACTTTTTTAAATGTTCAAAATAGCCCATGTGCTAAGCAAATTATGTAAATTATGTAAAATATTCTAAATGGAAGACCAAATATTTTACAGAACCTTTTCCATTAATAATAAGTCTTAGAAACTAATTCTTAACCTCCTAAATAAAGAAGATGCTTACTGTATATGTCACCACAATATCCTTTTGACTTGATATAGTTTCAGCTTTTATGTTTACGCCCCACCTTTTGTTTTTCATCAGATAATGATGAAATAAAAGCTTATGTGAAATAAAAGTACCAAATTATTGGTTTTGGCTGCACCAGATTGACTAAAATGTTTAATATAATGATTAAAAGTTGAAAGACTAGATGAAAACAATGAAGGATAAAAATGACTAATGTGTGACGAAGACTAATTAGCATTTTTGTCGCACGATTAGGAATGAATGTAAAATAGCAGCCAAAATGAACACTGGCCTGCACTAAAGGGTCGTGAGCGAGCGCGTGTGAGTGAGGACATGTTGGCGTCTGATGTCGCGGCTTTGAGTACATGTTTCCATATTAACAGCAACTTCGTTAAATGTTCTCACGTTCGCACATTTGCACAATTTAAATGTCAAATGAATGTGACAATTCCAAACTCCTCCACGAGTCTCTAACTCCGTGACTCACTCACTTAACTCTCTGACCTGCTCTCTCGCTCTCCCGCTCCCTCCATCTATCTCTCACTTTCCTTTTCAAAAACAGCAAGAAACACCAGGCTTGATGATGTGTGTGTGTGTGTGTGTGTGTGTGTGTGTGCTGTGTGAAACTGGTTGACAGGCGAGTAGTCATCCATATCAAGCAAGCCAGCTGTTCCTGTGCTTTGATAGAGCTGGTGTGTGTGTGTCTGTGTGTGTGTGCGCGTGTGTGTGGGGCCCTCCAAATGAGCCCGAGATGGAGCTTTGAGCATATGGCGCCGAGAAGGAGACAGGGAGGGAATTAAAATATATTTTACTTTCAACGCTTTCTCGTGGAGGGTGAGAAAGAGAGTAAGTACATTCATGGCCGTGAGTGCTTTCTTTCACTTTGTTTCACCCACACATCCACGGATGCTCCGTTATCGCCTGCTTACCGTTAAGTTTTCACTCCTCTCATATTTATTCCGGGGAGAATTTATTGGAAGGAAAAATGTAAACTCGATACAGGACTGAGGGGGAGGAAGAGAGGGAGAAAAAGGGGAGACTGACGATAAGAAATAGAGGGGGGCGGCGGCGGCGGGTGGTGGTGGTGGTGGTGGGGGGGAGACAATGACTGACTGATTACAGCACCTTATCATCGCTGTATTTGTTCTGGTTAGATGAGTTATTGGATGTGTCCTGCAGCTTAAACAGCAAATAGCAGCAAATCAGAGGATTGAAGCAGACAACCAGACACCAAGTGAAGACTCTGAGGATCCTGCTGCTCGTTTTGTGCCGGTGAACGAGGGTGAAATGTCCACATTTTACCCTTTTTGATTAGTGAGCGTGTGAGCTGGAAGTTTGGCGGCATAGTAACAGGAGCAACAGTGGTCGTCTTAATTCATCACACGAATGCAAAAAGCAATAAAAGAGATTCATGTGGAGTGAATCAGCATGATTGATTTTCCATTTAACGGTTTTCAAATTAGTGCAGGTGCCATGAATGTTTTTGAAATACTCAATATTTGGCTCACAGTTCTGTTGTTGAGTGTTCAGTGATTTTGCGAGTGTGTGTTGAGGGTGTGTGCAATAAGCCTTTAAACTGCTGTGGAAGCTTTCTGTTAGCACTATAGAATTATTGATTAGAGCCTGTTATTCCCGCGTGTGTGTGTGTGTGTGTGTGTGTGTGTGTGTGTGTGTGAGACACAGGGAGGAGAGAGAGAGTGATAACACTATTGATCTTTTCCTTAGAGTTACAGTAGGTTTAAATCTAACCCTCCTCTCCTCGCGTAAAAAACATTCACACTGGCAGCGATGCAAATTTGCAACAGTTGCAACACTTGTTCAATTTAAAGGTTTGGAATAGATTTGCGCCAACTTATCTTTCTGAAAAAAATTCAGATTCAACATCATTCTCCTATTTTATTGTGTTTTCTTTTAGCGAAATGGGTTTGAATTCCCTCTGGTAAACAGTTACGCTGTGTATATATGTCCAGGGCTTTTATTTTGATGGGTAAGTACGGGAGGATCTGGCACGCCCTGCCGAGGACGGTCAGGGATGAAAGGAGTAATAATGCTTGCCTTGGTTTTTGTTTTATAATCCTCATAAGTATAGGCGCAATGCATAAGGCTCACTACTATAGTGTACGTTTTGAAGTCACATCCGTTACGCACAACGTGATTGGTTGATGCCTTTATTCGCGGTGCGAAAGCTGCGAATGAGGTTGCTTTTTTCGGTGCATAATATTTGTGTTCTGTGTGGAAGTATTCATAACCTCACTGCCCGGCCACATTTAGTTCAGTAGCAGACTACAAATCCAAAACATTGAGCTGAAAGATGCTAAAACACACGGTAGAGCTGAGGGGGAACTGCAGAGTTGAGTGTAACTTCTCTGTAGATTCGTCATTTGATCCATATTATAAATATTGCACCTTTAATTTGTGACTTAGCTTATAGATCAGGCCTTCTTTTGAGCAAAACTAAAAAGTATATTCTATTGTCTTTCAATCCTTAAGGTATTACAAACACATAAATTCAATAGGCCTATAAAAAATGTATTTTAATAGGGGAAAAATATTTAGTATTTTATCCTCAAAGGGTAAAAAAGGACTCCTGAACACTCCAGAGAAATATTTATGCTTTACAGCAACACCTCTTCTTCACATAAAGTCAAACTGTCAAAACGCTTTTTAGTGACATTCAATTGTCTCCTCTGCATTCCCACTCAGGTAAACAACACTCAAGTCAAGTGGATGTACAAGTATATTTGTGAGGCCCTGCGAGCGAGGCTGCAGGAAGGTAAACATGGAGGTGACAGGTGACATTTCCAACAGCACTGTGACAAGTTTAATTTACATGTAGTTCAAAGTATAGAGCTGATGTAATTTCACACCGATTTGAAGGCCTGCTGTGGTGTTTCCGTCAGGCGCGTGTAGAGGTGCACGCGGCGCCTCACCGCTAATGTAGCGGTAAATAAGAAGCAGGCTAGACTAAGACCTCCAGTCAGTAATCACCACGAGGCCAACACCAACCAAATCAATTCTGCTCTCAGAGAAAGCATTCATTTATGCATTTTCACATGAAAATATCCTGCCTTTATGTAACACAGTAGCCTGGTTAAAGTGAACGTGTGCATTTGTCGGCTCAGGAAGCTGGTTAAACTGAATTTAGAAGGTCCTGCTACATCTCGCGGCTTGCCCTCTAACGTGAGGTCTGTCAAAGTTCTTTATGTTTCAGCAGAAACTGCTTTCTGTGCTTAAGCAGCAGAAAGCACTCAGCAGAAATATATATGCTGAACAGGTTATGCAGGGACAGAAAAGATGGTGCCGCTTTTACAAGGCAATTTGAAACCTTATAATCGGCTGTAATGACGACCAAGTTCAAAACTGTTGTTCTTTTTATCTTTTAATTGTTGTCATTTCTAATTTGTTTTATTATTCTAAAATGTACCTTTTCTGCTTTTTGCTCGTTCTTGAAAAGGCCGTGCTTGGATTTAACAAATGAACTGGTCTCTTCCAGTTTTAGACTCTTAATAATGCATTGAGCGGTGCAAATGTTACCTGAAGTTGCCTGGAATATTTTAGCCGTTAACTTTAGTTCTGGTAGGTTAAACACGTAATGTTGGCATCTGTGTCGCTGCCGCTCGAGGGAAGGCACCGATAAGTGTTGCTTGAAGGTGCCAGATGATGTCATATGCTAATTTGCATATTAATTTGCTACATCAAGCATCTTTGAGTTGGATAAGCCAGTGCAAATCAGCATCAGCTGTAGTGATTTATTGTCAAATGCTTGTGGAGTCGTTGCATCAAGGTCCTTCTGCTGTAGTTAGAAATAGTGAAGTCTCGCTACAGTGATGACCTTGCAGGTGTAGTTAACCTTCTTACCTATGCACACAGGATTGGCTCATTTTAAAGCGGCTCTAATCAATATTTGTATATTAACAATGCCTAAAATGACTATGTGTAATGTGAAAGAGTTGTAGTGATGAACCAACAGAGAACTGTCAATTAAAAACAGCTCTTCTGAGCCTTTAAGCGTCTTTCAGCTTATTGTTTTGGTTTCACAGCCTGCAACCTCACGGTTTTTGTTTACTCTCATGAAGCAATAATCAATAAACAGACAAAGTTCACAACTAGTTGGTGAACATAGTGGAGTGTTGGCGGAGACCAAAACGGAGCTAAAAGGCGAGTGAATATTGGACGTGTTCATCAGGTCAAACGACTGCTGTTATTGTTCTTTGCTAACATGTTAGCATAGCATCTTTATAAGGGGTCAGCGCTCCAAAAACATAAATTAATATTGCTTTTAAGATTATTATTTAGGATTCACACACGTTTATTTGCACAGTTAGGAAAGAAAATGACAAAAAAAACAAAATTTATGTAGAAAAATAGCAATACTTTTATATTTATTGAGATGCTTAAAACTGGGGTAAGATAAATTATGAAAGTATCCAAATGAAAAAAATCCCAATGCAATGACAGAGTGAGGGCAGACAGGCAGACAGGTAGACAGGCAGACAGACAGGCAGACAGGTAGACAGGCAGACAGACAGACAGACAGACAGGCAGACAGACCATCCAATCATTCCATGGGCTTAAACCAAGCCAAACATACCAGATTTCTTTTAGTTTTTTTTTGGTTTTATTCATTGCGGTTGGGATGTAAAGAGAATCTCAACAAATACAACTAAAAATCAATATCCGAGCCTACTCTAACCTTGTGACACATACAGGGAAACACCAAGCACAGGACAGTGGTCATGTTCAGTACAGAGATGAGCGAGCGTCAGAAGGAGAGAGAGGTTTCTACTCACTGATATTAAGTGTCTGCAGTAGTAAAATATCTGAATTAACATGAGACCTATTCATGGAAAACTGTTTGTTTGTTTTCCAGTGAGCTGTGGATTCAGAGCCTCGGAATAATTTACTTTCTACTGTAGAAGTCAACAAATGCTTAAGGAAGCTTTCCCTGTTTGTACATTCATTACTGTAACAGTGCAGATGGATAGTCAGGCGGGCGCGGGGGAATAGCAGTAAAATGCAGAGAGAAGGGTGTGTATAAAATTAGGGTATATAGAAATACCTTCTCTGAGGAAATAAAGAGGAGGCGAGAGAACGTGGCGGCGAGGGAAAACGGGGATAAAATATTTTCTCACTTCCAGCAGAACTAGAAGAGAGTTATGAGGAGTCTGCCAATGCAGCAAACAGCTGGCTTCATTTGCATAATACCCATCAGGCCTCTCTTTCCCTCAGGCTGCCTGTCAACTCACGGCCGAGACATACACCAATACACACACACACACACACACACACACACACGATGCCATCTTTCACTATATCAGTGCCTGTACATTTATATAGGCAGCAAGTATCCTGTGGAAACTTTGTGTGGTGACACCGTGTCAGTCGTGTGAATTCAGAGCTCCTCTGAGACTCAATGAAAGCTTTTAAACACTTTCGTTTATTTGATTTTCATAGAGCCGACTAATTGCCTCTGCAGAGAGAGGGAGATGAAATGATTTAGCTTTAATGCGGATAATAAAATGATCATAAAATCATCTTCTAGAAACAAAGAATGCAGTCCAATGAATCAAACCGCTCTCGAGTGGCTGCAGTGAGACGAGGGTGCTTGGGGAGAGATGTACTTCACAGGGGAGGTGTCCCACCACCAAGGTGCTGCAGGGGTGTCTTCACAGCTGTACTAGGATCAGAGATATCGCAGAGGAGAGAGGGCAGCGTCCTGGGCTCGCCTCTGTGGGGTTTCAAGTCGGAGAGATGTGGAGAAGGCTTTGCTGTGATAACGGCTTCGTGTGAGTGGCGTGGTGTTCACCCACTGTTTTACCGTCATTGACTGAAGTTTGGTGGAAGTGCGTCGGTCAAATTTGAAAGATTAGAAGATTTGAACGCGGAGGGTGGAATGTGCTCTGTGTGTGTTGACATGAACAGTGACCGAGCGGTCGGTGTTTTCTCTCCATGGAGAGAATAGTTGGTCATCGCCAACTATTTTGATCAACGTTTAAGACATTTTTCATGCAAAAAATGGCAGAAAATGCAGTTTTCAGCTTTCAGCAATATGGAGGTTTCATGCTCTTCTTTTTTATATCATAATTAAGGGAATATCTTTGGGTTATGGACTGACAAAAATACATATTTAAAGACATCACCTTGGATCTGACATTTAATAAACAATCGATTCATCGGGGAAATAATAGTCAGATAATTCGCTAATAGAATATAATTGCAATAAACTGCAAACACTTCTGTACTTTTACTTAAGCAACATGTTGCAGGACTTTTACCTATAATTTTTACTCTGTGCCGTTGCTATTTCTACTCTAAAGGATCAGAATACTTCTTCTCTTCTGCACCATACTTCCATTCTCTCCGTGCCCTAATAAATGCACAATCTCAGCTTGTTCTGCATGTTAATTATAAAAAAACACAAACATAAAAGGACGTGGCGCTCAGTCCTAATCTCTGTAATTGTCTCATTCTTCAGTCTAAAGGTTAAAATGTATTTAAAAAAAAAAACAAAGATTCCCAACATGTTGTTATCTAAAGAAATATTCTGCTTCAATCCATATTTGTTTCGCGGTTTAGCCTTTCAAGAACAACATTCACGCTGCGGTCAAAAAACTTTAGTTGATAGTTTTCACTGCAGTCAAAAGAAAACAGACGTTCAAAGTTTCATTTGAAAACCTCAATAAAAGCTTTGAATGTAAAAACACAAAGCCTGTGTGAGCTCCACGTTCATGGTCAGCTACATTTCACACAAAGTGAATTGGATTAGAAACACAGACTCTATGTCCTATGTCCTATTATCATTGAAAACCAAAATGTATAGATTATAATAGATAATGACGGAGTTTCTTTGACGCAACCTGTCTGTAAAAACAAGCGACTGACAAGGAAATCTAACGCACCCCCGGTGTTATGTCATGTTATGCGAAGATGTACAAGCAGCAAGAAAGCAAATAGCATGTCGGCATCAGCTAAAACATTGCTGACAAAGTCAAAATTACATTGCTACATTTCTCTTTACATTTCCCAGATTGCTTTTTCCGAAGAGAGAGAGCACACACACACACACACACACACACACACACACACTCAGTATGGTGGGTTTATGATTGCGGCTGCCACAGAGCAGTTAGTTATTTAGCGATGCTGTTTCTAACAGGCAGGATATGATTTGAGATGAACTGTTTACCCTGAGGATTAACATTATAGCTCTGCTGGATTAGCTGCAATGATCAGCATTGATCTCTGCTGTCACCATAAGAGGCTGAAGGTGTGTGTTATCGCCCCTGCGAGTGCTGTCATCTCGCTCCTTAGTAAATCTTCCCTTCACACCTCCCGAATCAGACATTTTTCAAGAGGCTGGTCAGATGAAACTGCTTTTTAAAATTTTTTTTTTTTATTCCCAGCCACGCAACACCGGTGAATCTGAGGTCTGCGGTTCAAGCCGGGGCAGGGCTGAGCGTTAGACACGCAGCGGCTCCCCACTGATCGTTGACCGGGGGTCGCGGCAGTCAATCCCTGCACTTTTACTGCAGCTTCCACAACGTCTGCGGGAGTGATCCGGGGGCTTAGTGTGCCAGCAGCGGCATGTACCCAGTGTCACGGGTTCACACAGTCAGGAATTTAATTCATGTTTAAAGCCGTCTGTAACATTTCAATAAAAGAATTATGGTGCAGCAGTGGGAGAAGAAGTATTCTCATCATTTAGAGTAGAAATAGCAACGGCACAGAGTAAAAAAAAAAGAGTCAATTATAAGTAAAAGTCCTGCAACATGTTGCTTAAGTTAAAGTACAGAAGTGTTTGCAGTTTATTGCAATTATATTCTATTAGCGAATTATCTGACGATTATTTCCCCGATTAATCGATTGTTTATTAAATGTCAGATCCAAGGTGATGTCTTTGAATATGTAGTTTTGTCAGTCCATAACCCAAAGATATTCCCTTTATTATGATATAAAACAGAAGATTATGAAACCTCCATATTGCTGAAAGCTGAAAACAGCATTTTCTGCCATTTTTTGCATGAAAAATGTCTTAAACGTTTATCAAAATAGTTGGCGATGACTTTACTGTCGATCCACTAAACAACTTATTGTTTCAGCTTTAATTTTCATTAAAATGTACTTAAAAAAGAAAAGGTACCTGTTATGCAGAATGGCTCCTTTTTAGAGTATAGTAAAGTATTTTATTCTATTATTATTATTGTAAGTAATTGGAAGTTAATTAAAAAAAATTGAATTCTGCCAAATAAAGTAGATTTCCCACTTTTCTCTAAAATGTATTTTCTATCGTTCCAGAGTTATGTCCATGTATCTGCTCTTATGTTACTTCACATAACGCAGTACAGAACCACTGAAAAACTTTGCGTCGTTTAATAAAAGATATTTTTTAGGCTCCTCTGTCGTTTACGTGTCCTGAACACATTCCCGATGTGATAACGATAAAGACGCGCTGCCCTGTTTCAAAGCGCTGATATTAATTCCCCAGGATGTTATGGTACTAAAACATAGTTAATACTAATACATCTTGACTAGTAAAATATAATGAATAACAAGGCAACTTCATCTTAGACAATAAAAAAAACTCAGTCCAAACGGCTAATAAGATATGCCGACTATTCCATAACAGCTTATGTCTGGTGGCCATAAAAATATGGTAATAAAAATCTTTATTACTCTTGGCGTTACAAAACAATACACGGAGAACCCCTACTGCTAGCTCTTTAGTTTTATTCATTAGGTTCTGATACAGGCCAGTGGCTGCTCCTAACTTTGTGTACCAGTGTGTGTGTGTGTGTGTGTGTGTGTGTGTGTGTGTCTCTGTGTCTGTCTGTGTGTGTGTGTGTGTGTGTGTGGTAGGGCCTTTTAATAAAAAATGCCCCGCTGGGCTCTGCGTTGCCAGTTTGCCAATCAGAGCATAGCCACGATATGCAAATCACATACACACACACATGGACGTAAACACACGCGCACGCACACACGCACGCACACACAGTGGGAGAAGGAGTGTTTTGATCTACCAGGGCCATTACCGACATTTTAAAATCCTATGAATATAAAAAAGAGAGAGAGGGAGAAGGATGGAAGTGAGAAGAGGAAGATGAGAGAGATGGGCGAGAGAGCATCGCAGAGACAGACAGAGAGAGGGAGGAGAGATGTGACCGGGGAGGAAACAACATTTTCTGTTTCTTCTCTCTGTTTATGATTTAGTTCTCGGGGAGACTGAACGCATCACAGAGATTACATGGAAGATAGACGATTAAATGGCTCCTTCAGTCTTTCTCTGCCAATGCTTTATTTCTTTCAGGTTTTTTTTTTGTGTGTATTGTTCCTTGATGTTACAGGAGTCTGGCAGTGAGGGATGAACCTCGGCACGACGCCCGCGATTTATGGAAATGCTCAGTATCAATAAACATGAAGCGTGATTGGTTGATTGAACAAACCCGCAATCAGGACAAATGCCTCGTCACTGTGCTGTACAGCGCTGATGATTTAAATGGACATTAATATTGGAATAAACAGACTCTTGCAAACGTGGGCAAACTGCCAGGGCCGATGACTAACAAGACAGTGTTATTCTGTGTATGTGATCAATTATTAGGCACCGAATCGTCAGTTTATAGAAAAACTGTTTGGTTTACAATTGGAAATTTTTTTTTTTTGAGGAGAGGCAGCTAATAGGGTGATTAGTGGGGAGGAGAGCTGCTGTTGAGAAAAGACTTTGTGTTGGATTATTTTCTCCTCTTAGGAGCTTACAGAGAACCAGCCGGTGTTTTACACCTCAGCTCTTAAGACAACCCCCCCCAAATCCCCTGATTTAGACTTAAACTTCATAGAGAGGGAGGAGAGGAAGAAGGGAGGACGGGTGAGAGAGGAAAGGAAGAAGAAGACTCGAGGAGGGAAGTGAAGTTGCTCATTCAGTTGGTATTGTGTTGTTAATAGTGTTAAAAGTAATCGCACGTTTACAGACACGCAGGGAACAACGTGTCTGTTTGGATCAAACATCAGAAGCAAAGACAATCGTTCCTTCAGCACACAGGTGAAAAAAGGGACGGGAGAAATAGATAGGTGATTAGGGAAAAAGTGTGAAGTGTGTGCGCGCGTGTGTGTGTGTGTCGCTTGTCATCCCTCGAGTGTGTCTCCACCACCGCGGCGTGAAATGCTGCAGAATTGGCTGCAGGGTAAACACAAACAGCTCACCTGTGAAGTCACGTACTGTAGGTCTCACCTCACTTTTATGGCCCCGTGGCTGTCAGGGTCCGGGCCGAGGGCCAACGCCGGCACCTGTGTTGGTGCAGAGGCGCCTCTGCTGCACATGTAGCTTATTCTTTATAGCTGTTTCATTGTATTTCTAGCAGACAGTCCAACATCTGCCAAAAACCTCCGTGTGCTCCGCTGCCTTTAACGCTCCATGTCAACACTCTGGCAGAGGCTCGGTGCAGGGATAGTGATAGCATTATGTTTAGGTTTAGATCCACCCAGAAATGAGCTTTACATCCTTTTTCTAACATATAAAGTTGAATCTATACACGTTGTTTATGTCCAGGTGCTGCTCTTTAAAGTGAGACGATGTAAAAAACCTAACTTAAGCAAAAGTATGCAAGTATTTTCAGCAAAATATGCTTAAAGTACTTAAAGTAAAAGTAGTCATTGTGCAGCGAGATGTGTTTTATGTGTATATATGATGTTTTTGGATTCATATCACTGCCGTGTTGTTTGAGAATTTACTGCTGTAGATGTTTACTTCTTTGTATACTGTTGGCTGTTGCATCATATTCTCTACGATCATCTTATGTTCGTAGCTTTGTCCTGTGAGAACCACGTGTCTCTAAAAAGCCTGTTTTCAATTTTGTGACGATGCATTTTCCAGCTGATCCAAGAGGCTTTTTAAACAGTTTATTTATCTTAAGAAGGAGGAGGATTTTCTCAACACATACAGGAACACTTCATCCTTCAGTTTATCGCAAACACTCAACGTCAACACATCTGGAGTTACACGCCGTTCTCTGGACAGGAAGCGGATGAAAAGCAAGCGAAGCTGCCAGATACATGTAGAGCAGTAAAAAGTAGAATAAGCCTGTGAGATATAGTGGAGTAGAAGTATAAAGCTGAGATGCAAGTGCCTGAAATTTGCATTTGAGTACAGTACATTCCACCGCTGCTCATTTAATATGCACAAAGCTTCTGCTTCTAAATAAAAATGTGATTTTATCGCAAAAGTAAAGAGAAAGTTCCTCAACAGTCGTCGTTTGCTGCTTGTGATCACATTTCTCTTGCTGCTGTCGACGTGTGATGATGTCTTTTAAGCGACTGACTCGAGAGCCTTGGGGAAGGAAATTCAATGTGACGAATATCGTTCTCGTGACTGTGCACCGTATGAAAAGGTAGGCCGGTCCTCAGGAGCAACAGGGAAAGCACTACGAGCTATCATTTATGTTTATAAATGTCTCCCACTAACGCTGACTCCATATATCACATCTCTCCTCAAATGTAAAACTGCAGTTCATAAGAGCAGATCCCCGGACGGACGAGCTGTCTCTCGATACTCACGGGTAAATACTGAACTTGGGAAGACTGCCTTCCAGTATATAAATACTCTGAACTTCAAAGGACGTGGAAACTTGAAAGTGTCATACATTTTTTTTCTTATTACACTTTTGGAGCTGTGTCTCATCTCTGTTCTGTCTCGCAACAGAGATCTCCATGAGACCAGATAGAGGTTGAATATAAACATATAAGCAGTTCTGCGTGTTCATTTTAATTAATGCTAATGTTGCGAGCGACGCTTAGAAAGTTGAGCATCTCGGCTTGTTCTCTACAGGCCAAAGACTAACGAGCCAGGTGCTTTGTTGTTAGCGTAGAGTATATCTTTAGAAAGAGGATCCCTCCAAAATAAAACACTTTATTCCTCCTTCGTCGTCTATTGAAGATTAGATGCTCCAAGGTGAACACGGCGTGCACGTGAGGTCAAGTAAACGTTCGTGACGCACAAGGTTAGAGTTGTCTCCTCAATTTAGAAGCAATTTGCAGCATTAGTTATCTGAGAATCTCTTTCACATCCGAGCAATATTGGTACGGTAGCTGAAATGTCCCTTATCGAATGGATATTGAATTGAATCGTAAATTGAATCGAGACCTTGTGAAATCCAATCTATGTGTCGATACCCGGCCCGAGAATTGAGTTGTGCACTTTGCACGCTGAAGAGATACGGAGCTACGTGGAGATATTTCATTACAGACCAATGCCCCCAAACTGTGTTTCATAGTTGTTTGTTTTTTTTTTCAGAAGTTTGTACTAATCTACATAAAATGTCCCATCAGTGTGAGGAACAATATTTTGGTTGAAACGATGCCATTGATTTTGTGGACAAAAGGGATTTATTCAGTCCTTTTGGAATTATGCGTGTGTGTGCGTGGATAAACATGCAAATGTGTAGAGGAACACGGACACACACGTTTGACGCCCTATTGTACTGCGGAGGACCCCTCCACCTTCCCCCCGCCGTCCCCCCTCTCAAGAGGCACTTATTTAGTTGGTACACAGGCGTCACGCTGAGCGCCACACACAGGCAGACCACACACACAGCGAGCACAAACACACCCTGCCAACGGAACAAATCAAATATACTTAGCATGAATTTTGTCTCGGCACGCACACACGCACGCACACACACCTGTCAGTCATTCTCTTTTTATTCCCTAATTAAAAGAGAGTGTGCGACTATGTGAAGCCGCTTTCTTTCCGTTAATGTAGCTGTGCGTGTATGTGTTGTGTATATTAATAAAAGGGTTTTTCTCTCCTGCTGAATGTGTGTGTATGTGAAACAGAGGGAAAGAAAGATAAAGTGTGTGTGTGTGTGTGTGTGTGTGTGTGTGTGTTTGTGGGAGGTGTTCTGTTCGCAATTAATCACAGGAGTGAATCTCCCTCCCCTTGTCGTATAATACAGATGTCATCCACCACAGTAACTCCACAGGGCTGCTACTTGGCTGCGTAAGTGATTCAAGCAGCGTTTTTTTTTTTTTTTACCTTAATAGCATTTCATTACATTTTCTTAATTTTAGTAAACCATACGACACCCATGGGTTGGCATTTCTTACCGCCTGAGATAGTAGAACACCTCTGCTGTAGGTGGCTGACAACAAGGAGGTCGAGCTATTCAGGGAAATAGAAGCTGAAGTGAAACTGAAAAGTTTCTTCGTCATCGCATTGATATTTGTAATAAAGCAAATGACAGAAAGTCCAGTCTTGAGACATCACGTTGCTCAACAGAGTGTGTGGAGTAATAACAACGAGACAGAGAAGCTAAAAAACTGATTTATTTATAACTGGACATTATAAAAAGACCGTTGGAGGGGTTTACAGATATGGAAGAAACAAAGTACGCCCTAGCAAATTTACATTTTAGTTTCCTCGTATGCTAACAAATTAATTGTTGTAGAACTTAGCGAGGGAATAAAACATTTCTGGGGTCAAAGAACGAGCAAACTAACATTGGACAAGTGACAAAAGACGGCTGAAAGTACGTAAAAATCGTGCTCTTGATTCTGGTACGACGACAATAACTAGTCTTGTTATTATATTTACTGTTTGTCAACCGTACGCAGTGTTTCTGACTTTAAATCTGGCTGTGGCTTCATCATTCTTACTGTGGAGTTCAGCGGTGACGTAGCCTAATACTCACAATGAGCTGCCCAACTTGAACAAAGGTCTAATCATGCAGGATAATTAAAAACGCCTGTGTGGAAATCAGCAGTCGGCAGTTATGAATCATAGACATGTTTGTAAAACTACACTTAGATCAGCCATGTCGCAAGAAATGGAAACAAACACATGAAGTCGGAGCGCAGGATTTGCGACAAAGAAGCACAATTAGTTTGAAAATGTGAAGTTTTGGAAGTGACACACACGCAGCAGACATTTCACAGTGTCCCCACACAGCAGCGGGACAAACGGTTCTTGAGGCTGATGCTGCCACTTGTTACAGATCGGAGAAGAGCAGCCAGAAAAGATGCTGTAATGGGGGTGAGAGCGAGCTGGAAACTCTCGTCTTTGCACGCTTGATGGTTCACTAGGTAAACAAAATGATTCAATGGAAGGTCAGTGTTGTTGCTGAGGAGATGATGTACTGTATTTCTTTTCACATGCGACCGCATGTGTCTTTATCCTCTCTGCAAATCAATGTGCGGAGGCCGAGAGAAGAACAAGCTCTTTTGAAAACGGGACGTATTATTATTGGGTTTGAAGGAACATTCTTTGAAAACTTCTGCTTGTTTGATAAAGAGCAAATAAAAAAAGCTTAAGTTCCAAGCACTTTGGCAAAAAGTTAATAACCATATTCTTTCTTAAAATGGCAACCGTGCATTTCAGCTATCAGCTTATCAGTTGTGTAGAAAACATTTTCTAATTTTTGCGGCCCAGCTCCCGCAGATGGATGACTCTTGGTTGTACTAATACAGATTGAAGCGTTTAGCTTGGCTAGCCGGCTCCAGGATGTGATCCATCAGAAAACAAGGCTAATGTTTTCAGCTAAACCACTCCTGCTGCAATTATATGGTCCAGCGGCATTGATCATAGCTCCTCTTCTTCAATCTATTCTCCTCTATCCCTCTCTCGCCCCTTTAATGGCTAAGTCAGTGTTAAATGTTTGATAAATGAGTTTTCAGACCGCTTCCCCATGGATTTATTAAAATTCTATAAAAACCCTCTGTGCTAGAGAAAAAAAAGGTGACGGAGAATGGTAGACTCTTAGTGTGTGTGTGTGTGTGTGTAAAGATCTGTAAAGTGTGTGTCAAATACTACATAGCTGTTTTTTATAGACATGCAGTCTCGAAATATCACCGTGTCATTAGCAAACTTTAAACACTTTTTATATATATTTCCAGCAGATTCAAAGCACTGAAATGGTTTTAAAGTTCTGTGGCTGAAAAATGTAAGTATATATAACAATATTCACACTTTTAGCTTTGTTTTGGTCCCTAACTCCAGAGAAATATCTTCCTCTCTTTAGCCGTCAGCTAGGTGTTCAGCTAGCTGCTAACTGACCCTGGCACGGAGCAGAAAGTGGCTTTATTGAGGCTTTTTGGCTGAAAGCAGCTGCTGCTTGAACCATAGTTCATGTAAGAGGCAATGCTAAACTGTGTAGTAAATGTGCTGTAAAAATGAGCTAAAATAAGACTAAAAGATTTAGTTTTAGCCTCTAGAGCAGCGTGATTACTCTCTTTGTGACGGGAACACTTTCACGTGTAGTAATACATTGTTAACATAACAAATATAAATTAGTGGAGCTTTGACATTTTATTCAAATAAAACATATAACTTGGCTCAGTTGGACAGTGTTTAGAAAGGAAAAGAAAGAATATAAAGCACCGAACTATGCTATAAGACACAGAAACATCCACATACGCCGCTGAGTTTGAACTTAAAATGACTTTTAAAGTTGGAAACAACAGGAATGTGAATCTGCTGGTCCTAAGCATTAAACACACACGTAAAGACCAACATATCCTAACGCACGCACATTCAAGTGGAAGACCAATTAGCACAGGGTGAAAACGACAGGCTTTTTTGAAGCAATGTTTCAATGACGACATTTAATTGGATGGTAAATCAACTCCTTATCTGCCTCTCCACAGCTTGGTGTGGGGAGAGTGAGATGGAGGGAGAGAGGGAGAGGAAAGAGAGTGAGACAGAAGAGGAAAAGGGGATTGAGAGCAAGAGGGAGGGGGGGGGAGAGAGCACAGAGACGAAGAGAGGGAGAACCAGAACATGTGTATGTACGTATACAGTAGTATAATGTAACCTTGCTGGAGTGACAACTCTGAGACGTTATAGTGGCCCTGGCTCACTGGAAACATTTAGTTTAGAAACCAGCAGCAGCGGTAGGCAGCCTGTGATGGATGTGTCTCAAGGAGACCTACACATAAGCATGAATACTGAGGGGAACAGTCCCAATGTGACTCCTGCTGAAGGAGGCACATCAGGCTCATGCTTGTATTCTGGGTTTCTACTAACATATACTGTATTTAGATGCTTTAATGTGGAAAAAACAAACAAAAAACACATGTTTTTCTCTTCTGTCTGTCTGAATATACCTGTGTCTCAAACGCTCCAGTGTTCTCTGATTGGTCGGTGTTTCTGCACCGTCATTGCTGCCAGGGAACGATGATAACGGCACTTTCTACCTTTTTATATGTATAGTTGCGACATCACATTTACGCAGCTCCTGCAGGCTCCATTTAAAGGCCCAGTTTGTGAATACGGAGTTCATCCCTCTGTGAATTGAGTGTTTTGATAATTTCACTGTATTTATATAGTGCATAGACCTGCTTTATAATTTATTAAAAAAAAAAAATGGAAGTCTCACTTTTACAATATGGGACCTTTTAAAGTAAAGTGCTGCAAATGACATGTCGTAACAGGAAAGATAAACATATCAGTGAATATTTTATTATCTAAAGCACTATTTCACATAAAAACATCACATATTATTTTCAGATGAGAAATCATTTCAGATCTGAAAATTTGATATATTCTCTTTTAAGAATTTATGTTGGCAGATGTGCAAAAGTTCTGGTACATGTGTGCTTCATACCAACACGTACGAGTCTCACTGCTCTAGTTCAAAGTTTCACTTGTGTTGAAGCTGAACCTGTTAACACTTGTACAGTACGTCTCCGCAGGTCCGCAGATGTTATCTTTAAATATAAAGCTGTGAAATATCCAATAGATTTGTGCCATCTCTGTGATACTTACACTTAAGATAAATAAAACTAATATTTATCAAATCTTTAAATCTAGTCGTGTTCAGGGTCAAGTTTTGAGTGTAAATGGGTTTTTACGCCGTGTGATTACAAGACGAAGTCAATGCAAAGATGTTGATAAAAGCGTGCTCACGGTTGACGGCAGAAATAAACGTTGCTCAGGTTTGTGTCTACGGAGGTCAGCCCCTCCAACTCCCATTGGCTGTTTTATTTGCGGAGTATTTGTACTTTAGTGACAGCAAATTAAGTATGTAAGTGTAGCTGACGGGAACAACGCGAACTTCCAACACAAGGTGGAAAACTATCCGACTTTTTTTTATGTGAGAGGTGATGAAAAATGAAAAGTGTGTGTGTGTGAAGAGGGCACTCGATGTGAGGGACCTACTTTTATATGTGCTCAACAATCTTTAGGTTATTAGGCTGACTCGTACACAAACATGCACGCATAACAGTGTGCACACTGAACCCCACACAGCACAGCAGCTGTTGAACCAACACACACACACACACACACACACACACACGGTCTCCTCTGAGGGCAGTGCTTATGATCTATCTAGCATGCTGGTAATCCCAGTGATGGCGGTCACTCCAGCTCTGTAAACAGCTGAAATATGGATGATAAAAGGAGCAGATGAAACTGAATAAACGAGAAGCCTGTGGACAAAAAATCCTTGAAGATTTTCCAAACCCTGTTGGACCTCAGTCTGAACCGTATACAACTCAAAACTTCAATCGCCGCGACCGGATGATTGACAGTTTTTATTTGACTTTGACATTTTTCATGACGGCAAAAGCAACAGTTTTTCTCAGTGGCACATTTTGGTCTCTCTGGTGTTAAATAGATGAAGTTGCGTTGTTTAATTTAGCCAACAAGGTAAACAATTTCCTCATCTTCGGGAGAAAATATCCTGAGAAAATAGTTGTAAAAGTAAAATAGGAGAGGATGATTTAATAGCTCTCGGAGGACAGCGCAGGAGGAAGTGTTTACATTCACCCGGCTCTACGTTTCATTCTGTTTGACTTTGTCTCGGCCTGTCTTTCTCTTTCTTTGCTCGTTATCCGCTCTCTTTGAATCTCTTCGCTCCTCTCTTTCATCTTCTCCGCCTGCCAATCTCCAAGTCAAATCTACCATCTCTGTTATTGTAGACACGAAGAGACTGTATGTCTTTTGGGGTGTTTTTATTAATTCATGTTTTGTCATCCCACGTGCTTTCACTGAGTCATTCATCTCTCTCACACACACACACACACACACACACACGGAGAGAGAGAGAGTTTCTTCAGTCTCAAACACATTACTATAATTACCTCCTAATGATTTTTAATTCCCGAACAAAAGAAACAAGACACTGGTGGATTTGAAACATGAAAAGACACAGTTATATAAAAGCAAATCAACTGAGTGGGATCACATTATAATGTGTTTGTAATGCAATTTTATAGGCGGCTGCTTGTGGAGTGTAAACTGGCTCCTCGCTAATACGACAAATTAATGTAATAAGCACTCGTTCAGCCAATCAGAATGCAGCGTCAGGCTACAATACAATATACGTGGGACATGTTGTATATCTTATTTTTCCGAGACAATAATCACTATTGAGCCCTCTGTGTGTACCGCTACAGACTATTAATGCTGAGCTCAACATATTGCTGTCATGTTCACTTTAAATCATGACAAGCAAACAAACTATTAATTAAACTATTTTTTCCCTTTCTTTAAAATGTAATTATTATTTATTTTTTTATTTCAAATAGATTTATTGTCTCATAAAACACAATTACAGTGTTTTCTTGTGTAAGATACAATTGAACCAAAAGTCAAATATGTCTGTGTTCACAGTTAACCTTTATGGTTCAGCAGAAATGGACTATATGGAATATAAATGGACAAATTGAATACATGATGCTTTGGTAATCGTGGTAAAACACGTGCACGCCACCGTGAGCGCTTGGTTATGTTTTCAAATGGGGAGCAAACTTGGAAAGATACAGTATATAAATGTCAAGGTGTCTACCTCTGGGATTAACCCTCCACTAAATCCCACTTAGTTAAATCAACAGGGCTAAAGCAAAGATATTAATTACCACGTCACACTTAAATGATTCTGTCTATGAATCCTGTCCGATCCGCGAGCTAACGCTAGGTGCTGGCGAGCAGAGTTGACTAATGTTGACTCTGAAACCGTCAGTACAATCGTACTTTTAGCTGATTTTAAAGTTTGGCTGGATTCAGTGGGCGAAGCAGGTTCATTCAACACACACACACACACACACACACACACACACACACACACACGCGCTCCATGTTCAGTCTATGATCTCGGTTCAGCTAAACGTCTGCGTGTTTCTTACCTTTTGTAAACAGTGTGATTGACAGCCAAAGCACGCTGCGGCAAACGACGTGGGTGGTCCAAAAAAATGTGTGATTTATTATTTTTTTTTAATGACTTGTTTTTGTCACTTGCTGAACATAATAAAAATGATCATTTGCTGCTTGAATGTAATCACCTGATTGCGGGGACTAGTTCATAAGTTCACTTTAAAACCAGACACAACAAACTACAAGTGAACTAGAGACCATGTCTCGCTACGATCGGTGCCTGCAGCCGCACATTCGACCGTGATGACGCACACACAGACTCACAATGTGAAAACAGCACCACGGCTGCTCGTGATGGGGATGCATGTGCTGCACTTGCTCCGGTGCTCATCAGGCGCCTGTGCAGATGTGGGGGTTTCCCACGATGCATCAGGAAGTGAAAAGGTGCTGTGTAGAACTGCCCTCGTTTCCTATTGTGTCTACGGTATTTTGGCAATTCCTCATGCAACAACAACACCATACTATCCCCCCCAATGCTCCTTGGCGGCTCGTTTCTTCTGCAGCTCTGAACACGTATCGTTCAGTAGAGCACCTGAACTGAACCGCAGGTGTGAAAGTGACCTGAAGTGAGCGTGAAGACGAGTTCCATGTCGCGTTTTTACTACTCATTATGAGATGATTTAATAGCTACTCTTTTTTCTTTTTAGGCTGGTTCTAAAATAACGTCTTTGTTTGCAATGTAATGTTATATGAAAGAAGTTATGTTGTACAAATGTTTCATCTGGAAACTTATTTTCTGAATTTCCCCTTTGACCTCGTTACCCAATCATTAACAGAGCGCCTGATAACATAAATCCGTTAAAAATGTTCCTGCCGGTTAAACGGTTAATTATTAACATCCCTAGTTTTACCACAAAGACACGCAATCGTCAGGTACAATTTGTCACCATGCAAGGTTATCACTACAGTGTGTGTGTGTGTGCACGTGTGTGTGATTGAGGTCAAATAACCGACCATTTTTTCCACTGGATTCATCGTCTATGTCATTTTTCATGCAAAAAAAAGCCAAATATTCCCTCGTTCCAGCTTCTCAATTAATGAATCGGGATTTTCTGACGTCCACAGGCCAAACAATCGATTAATTGAGAAAATAATCAGCATATTAATCCATAATGAAAGTAGGTTAGTTGCAGCACTGTGTGTGTGGCAGTGTGGAAACAGGCTTCTGCATCTTCCTGTATATTAACATGTATCTGTCTATGATTGAGTGTATCTGCCTTTAGGTTGGCGTGTGTGTGTGTGTGTGTGTGAGAGAGAGTCGGTGTGTTCATGTGTGTAGACGTCTATCTATCCGAGCAGCTATTTCAGAGAGAAAGGATTTCTGCCTCAGTAATTGCCTCTGCTATATTTTCCTCTCTTTCTCTTTCTCATTTTTCTGGTATCTATTTTCTCTCTGAATTCTGTCCTCTCTCCTCCTGCAGACTTCCTCTCCGGCTCTCACTCATCTTTCATTTCTCTTTTATATTCCCTCCATCTCTTAGTCCTTGACATTAACCGTGATCTCCCCAGTAAGATCAATTTGGGAGACGCACACGGACACACACTCTCTCGCACACACACACACACACACACACAGTACATGTAAATGTCACATGTCTATTAAACGCCATTAAGGACAGTTTCTATTCACTGAGCTCTGGAGAGACCTCCATCTTTGAAGCGACTAAGTGCTGCGATGTTTATTATAAAACATACAGTGTGCCATCTGGTTTAGAGGTCCATACTGCAAACAGGAATCAAACACCAAACCCTGGCAGCGTCAGCGTCACGCTCCCGTGAACTAAACACAGCCGTGATGGACAGGCACGGGGAGAGCGAGGCAGGGAGAGACAGATGTATAGACGGATGGATAGAGACAGAAATAGAGAGACTCAGCGAGCCTGAAATCATATGAGTGTTTCCATTTTTTGTCTGTCAGCTGTGTTTTATACTGCGGTAGGAAATCACATTTAAATGTTCTTGTTTGCATCCGTCAAATGTGGCAATATGGCAGCTTTTTACAGCGGGAAACTCTTAGGAAAATAAGCCAGGAAGTGTCTTATAATGCACAAAAGATCCACTTTGTATTGGTCTGTTTCTATTAAATCGTATGTGTGAGTCTGTGTGTAATATATCTTTAAATCCATATATCACATAATGTCGCTTCACTTCAATTTAAAATGTGTAGCAATTTAGGCAAATGGTAAAAACAAATGTTTTATAGAGGTTTTTGAATGACGCTTCAAATTTCTTTCATCATATATTATGTCGTCTTCACCCTAAAAACAAAAGGAAATCCTCAAACAAAATCCTAAATTTGAATAAAGTGATTCATCGGATTAAATGACTTACTGTAGTCTTTATTACATTTTTTATTAAATCAACTTTATTTAATAATATAACTCGTCAGTGTGTGCGGCACATCGGGAGCCACCACTGGAATCTACTTCTACAAATAGTGTGTATATATATATATATATATATATATATATATAAAGTTAGGTTTCCTAAAGAGAATAAACATGTGGATTAGTTTTTTCTTTTATCTTTTTCAACCATCTACACTTATTTTACTATTTTAAGACTCTTTTTTTAAATCCCTTTCAGCTGGAAAACTATGTCAACTTCCTGTTTTGTGCCTTAAACTCTTTCCTTTCCGAGTACATGACATTATTGTTGAGTCAATGTGCACATCTTTATGTCTCCGCGCCGGAGACGTGAACGTAATTTCTCAGGCTTGTGAGGGAATTTCTTCAACTTTTGCACAAAAGTCCAACTTGAACTCAACGACTGATTAGATTTTGGAGGTGAAAGTTCAAGGTCAGTGTGACTTGTGGCCATAACTCAACAATACATTTTGGTGAGATATGAATGTAAACTGCAACATGACCAGTAACTTTAGTTTGTGTATTGAAATGCCACAATGGCATTTACGATAAACAATGTTTTTATATCATTGATGGAAAGAAATAGCTGTGTGTGATGTGATAGGTGTCACTTATAGTGATGAACCCAGCTCTGCAGAGCACTTCAGTGTTCCTGGTTTTTACGGCCTTCAACTTTACTGCTTTGGTTCTTTCTCACTGAATAATTAGCCTTGTTTTCAGCCACAACAGGTAGCTGTTTTCAGCAACAACAACAACAACACAATAAGTCCAATATACCCTCTGCACACATACCTGTCCGGCACCAAACGGCAGACAGAGTTAATAACCAGCTGGTGAACATAGTGGAGCATTTAGCAGCTTAGAGCCAGATATTTCCCTCAGGAGCTGTTGAAGAGCAAAACAGAGCAAAAAAAAAAAAAAGGTGCTTTTATTGTAGCTGCGCCTGTAATGATGAAGATATTCTTTCATTAACTCCATAAAGTGTTGATGAGTTTTTACACAATTAAAAAGCGCGCGTCGTCCTCCCACTATGGTTTCCTGTTGACCCGCTGTCTGATTAATATAACGTTGATGTGCAGAGTGAGGAGCTGGCGTGGAAGAACAGCTCACGTCTAGAAAACAGATGGATGTTTTGTTGTTGAGCTCAAGCAGTTTAGACTCTGTCTAGCCCCCCCCCCCCCCCCCCCCCCCCCCCCCCCCCCCCCCCCCC
>CALSBV010010127.1:1412394-1424362 GCA_943590825.1 Bovichtus diacanthus
AGAAATTAAACATTTGGAGGAAAGCAAAAACTAATAGTTTGTGGGTTTTAAGACACACTCTATTATTCTGATACTACAAATAGACAGTGCAGGACAAAGTACTCGGATAGTTTACTTATAGTTAGAAATGTAAAAGTTTAAAGGTATTAGCATCGAAATGTACTTAAAGTACCAAAAGTAAAGTCCCATTTCAGAATAATATACGTTACATTATTCAATTATAATTATTGATGCATTAAGGTGTTGATCCCTTTAATGTTGCAGCTGGTAAAGGAGGAATTAGTTTTTATATATATTTTATATATATATATATATATATATTTATATAGAATATAATAAATAATAATATCTTAATAATAAATATAATTTAAAAAAAAAATAATATATATATATATATATATATATATGTATATATAATTTTTTTTAAAATTATATTTATTATTAATATATTAATAATATATAGAATTTTTTTTTAAATTACATTTATTATTAATATATTAATAATAAATATAATAAAATATATATATATATAAAATATAATAAATAATAATAATATATTAATAATAAATACAATTAAAAAAATAATACATACATATATATATATATATATATATACTGCAGGGTAGCTTGTGAATTTCAGCAAGGGATCAATAGTGTTTTATCTTTCACCTATAATTATACAAGATTAATTCTTTGTTGATTATATTTTGTATTATTAATCTGAATCTTCAAAGTAACTAAAGCTATCAAAACAGGCAGAGTAAAAAAAAGAGATGTATGTAGTGGAGTAGAAGTATAAAGTAGCAGGACATAGAAAGACTCCAGTAAAGTACAAGTACCTCAAATTTGTATTTAAGTGAAATACTTACTGTTATATATATATATTTTATATATATAATACTGTTCACTAAACTCCACCAATCTGTGCCACTGTTGCTACACGTTAACATTACAGGGATAACTTACGGTCATTTTTGAAACAATGGACACGTGCTGCCCTGCACAGCGCAGCGTCCCCGTATAGAGCACAGCACTAACACTTCTCTGTGGTGCTCAGTGTGTGGAGGATACAGACTCTGATGCTCACAGGTGCCAGGTCAGAGGAGGACGATAAGCAGCCAGTGTTGTTGCGACGGTGTTGTACTTTAACAGTTTAGTACAAGTTGGAGTGTGAACGCACTTATTGTATGTTGTTTTGTCTGCCGAGTGAGTGCGACGCAAGAATAATTCAAGGTTTATTGTCCTCTCCGGTTATACAATCGTGTGGAATGCTTTTAAAGAAACATAATAAATATAAAATTCACATAAAATATAGTTAAATAAAGTATTACAACTAAATATAAGAAGAAAATGTTTTAAATAAAATGCATTAAAGACTATAAACAATTTGTAAATGTACCGTTAATGTTAATTTACCCACACATCTGACTGCATGTTTATTTTCTAATGGGAATAGATGTTTTTACAATACAGATGCATATATTTCCCCTCAATATTAAGGCACAGTATGAGTGAGAATAGCCAATGAGGCCTCAGCTAGTAGCTCACAGTGAAAGCAAAACAACACATCCTAACACACAGCATCAGACACACCGATCCTGCTGTTCGGGTTGTGTGTTTAGTGTGTCTCGCGTTCAATTTGTGAATAATCTTGCGGCGCAGCAGGCTCGCACACATGGAAACACGTGAAGCTGTTCAACTTTTATCCAACTGCTCCAAGTTTTTGCATGTGTGCTCCTGACTCTGTATCCAGTGACCTCTGACCCTGCTGCTTTGTGACCTCCCCCATTTGTGACTATATTTAGCACGATAAGAAAAGAGTATCTAACATACAACTTTGACATTTTTAGTCAAGTGAAATATAAGCCCAGAGAACACTTCCATCAAAGGAAATTGAACATAGTCAGTTAAAGAGTAAGAGATGTTTCCACCCTTTAGTTTGAGTATAAAACAGGTAAAATCCAGTAACTCACAAGTAAAAAAAAAAAAAAGAAGAAGTCTGTAAAAGTTAAGGTAATTTGGTGCAGCAAAAATCTTTTTGTTTTGTGCTTTACTATTTTGTTTAATGACCTTGTGACGCTTTGTCTCCGGTTTTGCCTTTCACATTTCTTGGCACACTTCGAAAGAAAGGAAAAGTTATTTTTTTGAGTTATGGTGAAAAGAGTGCCACGTACAGAAAGTCTTTGCGGGGTCAGTGCAGCTTGGCACCAGAAAGGGAGTAAATGAGAGGATGACGCGGAGCTCTGCGTCCAATGAGGGACAGAACACAGCCTGTGAGCTGGACATGAAGCGGGAGAAGCTTCAGGTCCAGAGTTTTCCCTGTAAGCGTTTTGTTGTGCAGTACATCTGAAACTCTTCATCGTCGTGTTGAGCAATCAGTCATTAGCTGAGCGCGGCTTTTGATTTAGCTTCGGAAAATATTAACATCCTCTCAGACAAACTTCCGCAAGTAATGGAGCTCTACTACTGCTGCACTTTAAGAATAAAGACTCCATTTTACGACGGCAATTAAATACAAGTAGAAAATGTGGTGCTGTGCTTTCTGAGCTCTGCATGTCACCATGTTTCAGTCATAACTCATTTATATCTGGCTGTGTCTGTCCTCCACTGTGTCTCTCTCTCTGTCTCTCTCTCTCGCTCTCTCTGTCTCTCTCTCTGTCTCTCTCTGTCTCTCTCTCTGTCTCTCTCTCTGTCTCTCTCTCTCTCTCTCTCTCTCTCTGTCTCTCTCTCTGTCTCTCTCTCTCTCTCTCTCTCTCTCTCTCTCTCTCTCTCTCTCTCTCTCTCTCTCTCTCTCTCTCTCTCTCTCTCTCTCTCTCTCTCTCTCTCTCTCTCTCTCTCTCTCTCTCTGTCTCTCTGTCTCTGTCTCTCTCTCTCTCTCTCCATTCACTCTCCGTCATCCTCTCCATCTCACTCCCTATCTCCCTTTCTCCATCTGTCCCTTCTTATGAAATAAAACATGAATCCATTATTCATTCATTCAAACATATCTATCATCGCTGCGTACTGCGCCGTGCCCCTTATCTGCAAAGCTTTTTTCTTATTGTGCTTCAGTTATTCACGACTGGTACGGCCCCATCTGAAAACACCACAACACTGGGGAGTGTTTCTTTTTTAGCGGTACAGGCACTGACAAGAGTGGTTCGCGAGGCAGTAAAAATCCCTTTAGGGGATTCTCCTGTCATAACAATAGCAGTGCCAGCTTAAAAATAACAGTAGTTTGTGTGGAAGGTTTATATAAAGCAATAAAACATGGGAGCTTGCCGATGCACAGCACATAAATACTGAATAATTTGTGCGGTAAGGAGCAGGTGATGCTCTGAGGGGGGTCATGTTATCGACTGTGTCTCGTATATCTTTATCACGGCCTGCGCGCATCTATATTGTTAGAATTTCATCTCTAACATGGGGAGAATAAAACCAATAAGACTCATAAAGAAAACAGAGCAATAAGCGGGGTCTTCTTTCTTATTATAAATATCTGTATCACGATGCTGACGGAGGGACCGATCTCAGGCGAGCGCGTCCACTTTGTTTCCAAGGAATTCTTGGCGGTAGGTCGCCGGTTGTCAGACAGAAAGTTTCCAGGTGAAAAAACAATCTGGCTTTCCTCACCGAGCTGTAAAAGCCGAACATCTGGTAGGATTTTTTGAATTTTTTTTGCGCTGAATTGCTCCGTCCACTGTCCACTTCCCCCCATTCCCCAACGGGAAATTACTTTGCTTTTGCTGTGTAATTAATCGGTTTGCTGGAAAGGTTCTTCAAAGAGAATCGCAGATCACGACTCGCCAAATCCAACCTAATACAAGCAAACGGGGCGAGTGTGGGGGGGGGGGTTCAGGGCCGCAATAATAACAGGTGTCCCTTTGTCTCCGTGCAGAATGCTGGCGGATGACCTGAAGATCAGCAGCGACGAGGAAGAGGCCGAACAGCAGGTGAGCGCCGTTCATTCATCTCTGTGCAAAATCAATCCTTCGCTCCATCTTTTCCTCCGTCTGTCCTCCATTCACATCCATGACATTAAGTTCATCTTTGTATTTGTGACATTTACTGAGCCATTCATCGGCCCAGAAGTCAGTTTAAAAGCATCCGTTCCTGCTCTTATTTGCTGCTATTATTTCAACGTCGACCAGGTTCCTTCTAAGTAAAGTATTTCACCCTTTCGGTCACAGGTCAAAAACAATGTTTTCCTTTTTAAAATCTCCTTAGACGAAAATATGGATGTATTGCACTTTTTTTTTTCTTCAGGTTTGTTACGAAGTGATTTTGTCAGATATGGTAACAGTAATCCAACGAATCGCTGAATGAGTTTTTGCCGTAACTGACAGCAGTTGGCCTCACAAACAATGAACTAGAAGGGCCCTTTGGAGAGAGCAGAACGCCACCGTGGCGGAAAAAGATCCGCCCAAAAATGTAACGGGTTCTTCCTCGGCCCATGAGACACCTTTCCACCAAGTTACATAGAAATCAGGCCTGTAGTTTTTCCATAATTCTGCCAACAAATCAAACTGAGAGTATAAGCCCCTCGAGGTGAGACCACGACTTTGTCACCAACCTTTGTGACTTCTTAGGGGTCAAAGGAAAGGAAAGTGGGACACCAACAAACTTGTAGGCTGACAGTAGAGAGACAACAGAGCACAGAGACATGTGGACATGCAACAACACACCCTGGATGGACCCAACGTGGCAGCTAGTGGTAGGGATCTTAACCCTGAGGCCCCCCCAAGCCCTTGATATGTTGACTAATAGCGAGCCGCAGGCGGAACATCCACCATACTGTGTCAACAGGTAAATATGCAAAAGGAATAGTAGTAACTATCTCTTTCCTTTGCAAGTGCCAGGTATCGATGGCCGTATCTGGACATCGCCATCTTCTTCCCAATCCTTCATTTATTCCACGTTTCAAACACAACTTGTTTCTATTTCAGTCACTGTGCAGCGATGTGCAGAAACCTGAGGAAGACCTTTTGTGGTCAACAAATTCTGGCAAAAAAATTCCAGTTACACTGACGTCGTAAAAGGTTAAGACTGTAACAGCTCGAGTTTCGCTCCTCTTCTAATGGGGCTGTGAGTTTACACAGGACGCTCCACGTGTAAACTTTGTAGCAATCAAAGCTTTACTTTCACATAAATTAGCTTTTCAATTTGGGTGTTCAGTGTGCCCACTTGGAAAGGCTTTATAAACTGTTGACACGAAAGTCAAAGCCACCAAACAGGACTTCCAGTTGTGATTTTCAAAATAAGAGCTTTGTTCATGTTGGAAACAGATAGTTATTTATTATTATTCTAATACGTATAATATATTAACCATGTGAGGGATAAGGACCGCAGAGCACACCTGTCAAACATGACCCCTCAGGTAATATGCCCCACTGGTCTGCCACCTCAATAACTATAAACTTTCACTGTTTTAGTTTTTTAACTTAGTTTTTATTTCAGTTCAGCAACTTATGCTCACATTCTTGCCTACTGTTTTATCCTATTTCTATTTTATTTCCAGCTGTGCCTGTATGGTTCATAGATAATTTAACAAAATGAAATGAAAATACAAAAATCATCACAATCACTTCAGTTTGAAGTATTAATTAAAGTAGAACAAAGGTAAAATTAGAAATAAAAAAGGGCTAAATAATTATTAAAAAAATCAGTGTATCCCTACAAACGAACAAAAGTTTACAACAGTTTAACAGACGGAGCTCTTTGCCTTTCTGTTAATGACGGTTGTATTATGTTTTATTCATCATTTAGGTGCAAATGTAAATCATCAAGTTAAAACAGCTTTTTTTAAGTTGATCGAACTATTAAAAAAGTTCGGGTAAGAGTTCACCCTGGACCCTGAATGAGTGTGTTTCAGGAGCTCTTTGGATTTTCAAACTATTAAAAAGCCTTTTTGTAGAAGTTAGACCTAAAAAGGCTTTTTAATGAATGGACTTCTTTTGTAATATTTGTGATCCAGTTAGTTGATTATAATTAAACGTGCTGAAAGTCTCTAATTATTTTGGCGGCACACTTCAGGCTCTATAATTTAGGAACTAAAACACACATTTTTACCAGCGTAATATTTACGGTCAGAATTTCAAACTTTACTGCATCATTTGTCCGACACTGAAAACTCTTGGACATATTATGCATCGTGTTGGTTTTTTTAATCCAGAACGTTTCCCCACGTTTAGTTCAGTTGTCCTGCTCTTCTTCTCTTGTTTTTTTTGGTATGGAAATGGCCCCGGTGGCCCTCCCCCCTCTAATCACCGTCATCATGCACTAATGATGCCAGAGATGGGTTCAAAGCAGTCAGTGGGGGTCGTGCTGCTGCCCCCTCCCCGACTGTGCGGACTGATATCAGCGCTCATCAAAGAGTCCATGAGATATTTTCTGTTAATGAAAAGATACCGATTCCCCTCGTCCTCTTTTAACTGCCCTTCTGATTGTATAATTACAATGATGGTAGATATTATAATTATAAACGATGGCAGGTAATTTATGGTGGTTTTAGCTATTATAATTATGCTGAAAGTAGATCTGTTAATTGCAGATAGTTAGAGTGGATTCAGAACTGTGGCAAGTGGCCTCCTTAATCAGGGGTTTGCATACGATTACTCTTAGTATTTGGATGAATAGACGGGATGAAATACAATTGATTCTTATTCTGGATTTCTGTCACTGTTCGGTCTCAAGTGCATCACCATGCCTCCACCCCTCGTTTCTCTCTTACTGTACAACACAAACACATATATATAATGACTCCTCTTAAACTTGGGGGGCGTTTACATTAATGTATTCAATCTAATGTGGTTTGTATCTTCGTCTGAAACTGCACCTGACCGTTAGCTCGTGGGTGGTAGTCCCCAGCAGAGCCGTATCACACAGTAGGAGGTGTGTGTGTGTGTTTGGATTGAGGTCTAATTTATTCATTTCTTCGTCATCTTCTGCCTCCTGATCTTGCAGCGTGGGGGAGGTACAGTAGGTGGAGGTCCTCTACAGCTCCGTATGGCTACGTCCACTAACCCCCGCACTGGTACCAGGTGCTTTTTTCTTGTAACTGTGGATAGAACCCCGTCAGCGTAGGCGGGATTCTTAGCTGATGGCCGTACAGACGTCGCGTGAAACTACCTTGACGCCATCTTCAGCGCGACACAAAAACACTTTCATCAGCAACCAAACAGAGGAGCGTCTGCACTTCATCAACTGTGCAGTGTATAGTTTATGTTAAAATCTGGGTAGAGGGAATAAAAAACAAAAAATGGGATCGCTTCAATTGGCTATTTTAAAAACGCTGGTTTGTGCAGGATGTCCCGTGTCGCGCTAGTGACGGTTCTCTCTGACTGATCAGTGTCTGCAGTGTTTTAACTCCACCTTTAGGTATCGGCTCAGGTCGCTTGAAACCTAGACCAAAAAAAGGTGGTACTATCTACACCTTTTGCTAAAAAACAAAACGAGAGCGAGTCCGTCGAGTAGAGCCATACCATGCAGTGGAAATGCAGCATTAGCAGCATTTAAGCAGTCCGTTAAATCCTCTCGTAGCTGTACTCCACCTCTTATATTCTGTTTCACTCAGAAGTGCTTTGGTTAAAGTGGCTTTTTTATTTTTACGACGTTGGACCTAAACTAAGATCCAGTCACAGACATCATGCTGTGGCATCGCTCTGCTAGCTACTACAACCCACAAGCTAACGGCCAAGTACGGTTCTACAATGATGACGGGGTCATATTTGGATTGTACATTGTGTATTGGATCATTCACACAGAGACACAGGATAAGAACTTTGTGTGTTTTCTTGTATTTCGCTGTGTGTTCTGCGGGAGAAGTTTCCCCAACATTCGCCCTCTGTATTTATATCTTGTCGTCAATCTCCAGCTCTTTGGATGACACAGACATGGGGTGTGATCAACATAAACAGAGAAGAAAGAAAAGGTGAAAGTGAATGAGAGAGAGAGAGAGAGAGAGAGGAAGACGAGACAGGCTGATAACAATGCAGACAGGAGGCGAAGATAAAGAGAAGGAAAGACGGGAAGAAAAGAAACCGAGCGAGAAACAAAGAGATAGAATGAGAGCGACGGAGAGAGAGAGAGCGGCTGAGAGGAATTCAGTGGCATTTTTTTCTGTGCATGCTGTTAACAGGCTTATAGCAAATGAGGGCATGGTGTATTATCAAGCTTTTATAGCCTGAAGTAAAACACAACACACACACACACACACACGCGCGCGCTTAATCAAATACACAAATACAAGCACATACAGTGTACACATGCCGACTTATACTCACAAGCATTTATGCCACCAAACACATAACTATAAACACATGCTGACAGTCTCTCTCTCTCTCTCTCTCTCTCTCTCTCTCACACACACACGCACACGCACGCACGCACACACACAGCTACACACTGTCATTAGTATGCTGAGGCACAACGCTGTGAGGGCAGCAGAGGAGTATGATGAATATGTTTTTGGCACAGAGCAAAGAGACGGAGTAGAGGAGGGAATTGAAAGAAAGAGCAGAGGAAGGAGGGATGGAAGAGAGAGGGAAAAGAGGACAGGAAACGAGAGATGGTAGGAAAGAGAGAGATGTTCCTAATGACTTTAGAAACTGACGGAAAAACAGCAACCCAATTACCGTTGCAGGACTGTCCTTTGTCTCTCTATCTCCCTGCATTTCTCTCTTTTTCTCTCTGCGAGCTTACGATGACAGATCACCTTGGTCAGAGCAAAGTCAAGCTTAAAAGCTCTGTCTTTATATAAAAATACAGATGCAGCTGGTAAAAATGTCCGGCACAGTGGAGAACACGGGCATGTCCGCTGCACACTGTGACAGTCAGCTAGCTGCAGGGATAGTTCGACAGGTTTTCGGAGGTACATAACTTCAAGGGCCGATATCGGGCTCATGTTTCAGGTTCATGCTTGTATTTTAGATTTCTACTCAAACATGTTTACATGCTTTAATGTTCAAAAAACACACTATTTCTCTCATACTCTGAATATACCTGTATTCACCCACTGTGTGAGCGCCTGTCTCTTTAAGCCCCCCCTCCCGAAAGAGGCCCAGTCTGCTCTGATTGGCTCGGGAGAATAATATGCTGCACCTCTGCAAAGGTAGTTCTCAAGCTGTGGGTGGAGATACAGGGGGGGGGTTATTCTAATGAGCCTGCATGTGACATAGGAAGGAGACAAATCTGAATGCTTTGTTAAATCCCATGTTTTTCTGACGTAATCAGCGAACACATAACAGACTGGGATGTTTTATTTCACAGCTTGTGTTTGGAATATATGTGCACGAGCACTGGAGAAGTGAGGTTTTTCTTTTTTAAGGAAAAGTCACAGGGGATCCGTTTCAGCTGTGTAGGTTTAAGACACGTTGATGGGTTAAAGAAATAAAGACGATAGCGGAGGTGGTAAGTGCTGCACGCAGCCAGCACAGCCGTGTGTGATGCATCTGCACAACATCACGTTATACCGACGTTAAACAGACTCTACAGTCTACAGCAGACACGTTGACCAACACTGTGGAAACACTGTGTTCTCCAGTTTCTGGACGCTAGTAATGCTAATGAGCAGTGATCTCATTTAGTTAACTCATGCACGCACAGCAGAAGACACATGTAGCTGTATGAGCAAGAGGACGACGTTATATTCTGTCCTAGTGATGCTGCTCGACTGCAGGCCGGTCAACACAGATGGAAATATCGCTTTTTATGAGGCTGGAAATACAGCATGTGTGGATGTTAGTAGAGAAACCAAGGACGCCAAGACAAGGCTCAAACAGTGTTTGAAGCACAATTTTAATTAAAGAAGCCCAAACTTGAGTTTTTGTAGTAATTATGCATTTTTTGCTTGTCTTTGTATTCACCAGCTCCTGCTAACGAGGCGCTATGATACAGTAAATGTGTCTTATTGTGTTTATTGCAAAGATAAGGACTCCGTACAACATACAGTCACTTTAGGTCGAACAGAGTGCAGTCTACTGTAGAAACGCAGCAGAATGCATCTCGAAAAACAGCAACGTGCAGAGGCTACTAATCGACCTTGAAACAGAGATACTTAAAACACTTATAACAGATGGTCAGCACAAAGTACAGCAAACAAGAGTGTGTGTGTGTGTGTGTGTGTGTGTGTGTGAGGGTTAGGAAGTCATCAATCAGTAAGTTCAAAAGGTCACTGAGTAAATGGAAGGCGGTGAAAGGCAAGAGAGTAAATAGAGAAGTCGTGTGAGTAAGAAAACACATTTGTTCCTTTAGTCTGCTTCCTACTGTACATGGTTGGTATTACGTGTGTCAAACTAGGGATGAGTGTTTGTCCATCCAATCATGCACGGATAGGTTATTCGGCTCCAAAAGATGAAAGATGCGCACACAGGTGTAAAGGCTAATATCATTTCTGTGCAGCCAGGCGGACCAGCTGTGGTAAATCCGGCGGGCAGACGATGGAAAGATGCTAAAATTCGGGACACGGAGTCTCTTTGTTTTTGAGTGAAAATCCAGTAGCTGCTATATTTCCAGCGGTGCAACCTCCGCGCAAGAGTTGCATCAGAAATTGAGGATTTTGAACCCGTTGTTCAGGTGTTAGAAATGCTTTATAAAGTGTCAAACGCAAAGTAAAGTGACACCGTATAGACGAGCGAAGGATCCATTGTTCGGCTGCAGCAGAAGATGGTGCGGGGGTGTTTTAAAGCCTTGTTAAAACTGTATCGCCAGGCCTGATGTGAAGTGCTGAGATGTCTTGCACCCACATGAGAAGAGGATATGGAGATTTGACAAATAGAAATAAATCATATACGGAGCGCTTTACGTCTCTAAAGCTCATCTGAATTGTCTTGCTTTTTTTTGTTGTTGGTAAAAACAGCTCGCCCTCTTTGTCGGGAACAATGCTTGTAGCCGTGCATTTACCGAGGAGCTTGAGTGAATAAATACCGGTTGGGTTGTTCTTTATTTAAATCCGAGTAAAGCCACCAGCGAGCTCAATATATTCACGCATTAGATCCTCTCCATGAGCCCTGCAAGTCTCCCAAAGCCAAAGATCTGAGGAGGCTTGTTGTTGCAGCCTGCAGCTACACATCGATCTATCAGAAACTTGACTGGTCCAGTTAATCACCTTATTCTTAGACAGAAACAACAAGCCAGAGGCGAGAAAAATGTCCTGTTTTTGTTTGAGTAATTTATTTTAATTGTCGGGTTTCAGTGCTTGAAGATGAATTAACGTCTGATATTTGCAGGAATTGAGTTTATTGTTTTGGTGTTGTTATTGTAATTGATGTAGTCATGTACAAAATTGACTCTGAGTTGACGGGGGGAGGATGAGAGGGGAGGAGGGAGGGGAGGAAAGGCTTCGCTGACAAACTTAATCACCCCATTCTTTTACTGAAAGGAGGGGAAGTATGAATAGGAATAAAGGAGTGAGCAGGGGCTGGGGTGAAGAGAGAGGGCAGGGAGGAAACAAGGGAAGGAGAGGATAAAGGAAGAGGAGATAAAGAGAGCGCAGGGTTTTTTTTCTTATTTTAATGACAAGAGAAAAAACTCGTCTTCTCTGAGATGAATCGGAGAGAAAGGGAGAAGATTGAGGGAAGAAAAGAGGGTCAGAAGAGTGGAGCTTTAAGTGGGTGAAGAGGAGAAGCTGGATAGTGTCTTCAAGTTGTATCGATGAGTACAGCCGCTCTATGATTTACTCTGTGGTTTTTATTCCCTGTGAGGTACTTCATATATATTTAAATACATATATATATATATATATATATATATACACTGTACTATATACAGCCATGTTGAAAAGTATCTGTAAAGATTTCTTTTACGTTACTATTATTATTTGTGGTAGTAGTCAGTCAGTTATGTTATGTAGTTTTGTGTCATGCCCAGCCCACTTATGAGACGCCAAAAATACAATAAAAATATTTTAAATCTATTATGATTTTGCCCAATTTTCTTCTTTTTTTTATATTAAAAATATTTCTTCAAATATTACTAGTTTTTCCTCCAAAAT
>CALSBV010010127.1:1439362-1464269 GCA_943590825.1 Bovichtus diacanthus
TGAGGAAACATACGATATTATATAAAGATAGAAACACTCTTCACAAGTGGGTGAAACTTTGCTTTGTGGATGAAACTACATTATTCCACATGCATTTTACCATAACTGTCAATAGGACAATATATTTAACAAATTCAATCCTGGATGAAGTCTTAACTGCAACAAAACGTCACAGAGATGTATCTAAAATGTCCAATAAAAAGCCAGTCAGTCAGTCTGCACCAGCTGGCGTTGCATTTTAATTTGGCACCGACTACGGCATTAAATTATTTTCGACGGCTGATGGCTGATTCCTGAGGAGGAAAAAAAAAAAAAAAAGGGAGGAAAGCGAGCCAGATGTAATGCTTTCACACACATATTCATCTCCTTTCATCTCGTTCCTCCACCACATACTGTTTGTGTTGCCAGAATAAAATAGGCTAGAGAGCACTCATCTGAAAATCCCATTGAGAGCGAAAAGACACTCACGCTTTCCTTTAACTTTACATGGCGCTATTTAAACAAAAACACAAACATATCAGTGTGGGAAATATTGACACGTCTCATGCTTCCAGTCAGTTTTATCTTTTAGCAAATGAAAAGCCAGTAAAAAAAAAAAAGCATCAAATTTATTAAATGGGCCTCGCACGATTTTTAATTTTTTTACAGCGTGTACGACACATTTGTAGTTTCTCTCGTACAGTAAAAGAGACATTTCATGTTGTAAATACAAGACGGCGAATAAAGACTTTCATGCAGCGAACGTGTCATTCTCCTACGCGCTGTCAAAGCCCAGCAATCCCATCTCATCCAGTGTTTCCGGCTCTAATGGCAACTTCTCACCTTGATTTCTTGCCAAATGTCGCATCAACAATGTGGGCTGGCCCACCAGGGGAAGTGATTTGTTTCCCAGAGTCAAAATGTAGGCACTCATCAAACAATAAGGAGCTTTGGATATAAAAACTTCATCCACCGAATGGTATAATTATTTTCTTGAGCAGCAGTTGGACTGTATCTGTGATGTCTAGACTGGCTGCTGATGGAGAGCCACAGATTATTATTATGCTCCAGTAATAAGTAGAGCTTCTTGTATATATGCTGCTTTTGTCTGAAACATAAGTACTTACTGTACATTTGAATGTTTACGTCCAGGGACACTGTATATGTTGATTTCAGTATTTTTAAGATCTGGTATTTTCAGACTTGTATGCTGGTTTGCAGGCTTTGAAACTGCATTTACACTTTTATGTTGGGAAATTCAATCATAATGCTTTATTTTATGGTCAAGCCCCTAGTTTCTTAGATTTCCTAGAAATAACTATGTGATTTGGTGGTAATGAGAGACAGTTCTGAGACCTCCGTCTGTGTCCAAATCAAGCTTTTTCCATCCACTGCTGTTATGTGAATATTAGGAGTCGTGAGCATCGAGATAAAGTGAAGAAGTAGGTGGAGCTCGTTTTCCAGTCGGCTGCCATTAAACCATTGCAGAAGAAGAGATGAAATTAAAAGAGCTCCAGGCAAACCTCAAACAAACAAACCCAATGTGGAAACATGATTTAAATGTTGTATTTCTGTTGTTTTCTTAACGTAGAGGAAGGTTACAGTCTCTTCATCACACAGATGCGATGGTTTCACTACTTTCCGTCTCTCCGGTGCAGCAGAAGCTTCAGTGGACGTTTAGGTCACACGCTTCATGTGCACCACGGTTTATCCGCTAAGTCTTTCCATTGTGCCGTTTTGCTTTTTCAGCCGAGCGGAAAAAAACTTGTTTACAATACTTTGTCTCTTTTTGATGCACAAATTGATAAAGTTGCCGAAAGACAGGTGGTTGAAAACGCACTCAGTGACTGCTGCTGTTCTCAACAACATCACAAGCTTCGTTATATTTTAGCTGCAGCTGTGACTTCAGAAGGTTATCAGTGTAAGTGATGCAGAAAACTGTCACACACACTGGTCAGTACTTTCTTTTGGATTTGACTCAACATTAATGAGTCTCTTGTACAACAGAGAGCTGCTGCTGACTCACAGGACTCTTGGTTCTCTTTAGTTACATATCAAAAGATCCTCAAAGGCAATAAGGGATATGTTCCTTATCGCCATCTGTCTGGCATCTCCAGCTCAGTCTTCCAGTAATTCACGTATGAACAGCCTGTTCTCTGGAAGAATAAAAAAACTGAAACAGTGTTTGACAATCCTGACACAAGACACGTCACATCTCAGGGATTTTAACATATAACTTGTCAGATAACATCTTGTTTGTGTTCCAGGCAGTGACAGCAGCTGATGAACACAACACACATATTATTGCCCCATAGAAAAAGAAACAACCTATAGCCAGACGAGAACATTGGACCCCAGATCATGTTTACTAAGAATAGCTGCGTCTAAAATCTCTCACTATTTACAATTAGCTCACTACATTTAAACTCTGCCAAATGAGCGGCGAGTTCAGACGAGGACTGCGCAGCTTTTGCGGGACGCTAAACCTGCACGAATAAGACAGAAATAAACTGTGTAATTCACTCCGAACTGCGCTGCCGAGCAAATAGCATCTCGCACTTTTTGCACATATTTAAATGAAGCAACATTTGCCGCAAAATTGTCACCTTTCTATGCAAATGAGGTTCATTGCAGAAAACAGTCCAACTCACGAGGATCGGCGCTAATCGGCAGACGCAGGGAAAATATAAGCGGCTTCGGAGAGTTGGTTGTAAATGAAGCACGTTTATAAGAGGTGTCAACACTTTGCAGTGATCATGACGTGTTAAAGCCCAAATACGGTTTCTCTCTGTCACGTTTAAATTTCTTACCTGGAATTTTGAGGAAATCCTCCGCACCTCGCCGGTCAGGACCTGCAGCTGTTCATTTTCATTTTCATTTTTCTACTGTGTTCTTGGCGCAAAGGCAACATTTATACTTTACAGCATGGATAATTGCAATCAAACGCAAAGAAAATAAGGGCAAATGACACTAATTCCATTCTTTGTGAATTGGCCCCTGATTGTGCGATTGCATTTAAAAGGCCCCCCCCCCCCCCCTCAGCTCATTGTTGGAGCTTTACGACCAGCAGCTTTGTTCAGCAGCAAATGGCAGACAGACAAACTCAACATAGTTTAGCGTTTAGCAGCTAAAGAGACATCAGGAGTTGGTGGAGACCAAAAACGGAGCTAAAAGTGAGTGAATGTGTCTCAGTTGACCAGAAACACGATGAACGTGCTGATCGTTCTCTGTCTGCTGGATGTGTGAATCATCCAGGCAACGGTTTACAAACATTTAGTCCATATCAACTTCTGGGTTAAAATTAAAATGTTGTGTTTACAGCTTGTTATGCTGCCCCTAAGTGGCAAAACAAATCAATTAATGATTTGTTTTAAGGGTGATCAGTACTTAAAGTGGCAGATGTTAAACTCAGCCTTCTCTTTAGCACTCCTGCTGTAATTCATTGTACTGCCTGAAGTCATGTACTGCCAGTGTTTGTTTGTATGTGCATCAATAACTTCCCCAGGTTATTTAGAAATAATGTGGATGAAAGATGTTTAAATTCTCACGCTTAGAGAGAAAGCTGAATATAATGAGCAATAACTTACTGAATGGGAATTGTGTATCTGACTGCTTTTCTTGTTTCATGCTGATGCTGAAAACCAAAATGAAAACTCAGAAAGACCAAATCTTGCTATTCTCTGTGGATCCTTGCATTGTTCATTGAAATCAGAATCTAACTGATTATACATTAGTTCAAAACCGCTTTTGAAGCTGGTTTTCTATGTTATGTAAACACACAACTGGCAGTTATTTCATGGACGAGTGTCTCCATAGGGAAGACTGCAGCACATACACACACACACACACACGCAAACATGTATACAGGGAGATTAACTCGACGCGTTGCCAATATTGTTTCAACTGTGATGCTAATAGAGCAAAGTGAGGTGAACATTTAATTGAAATTGAAAGAGAGAGGGAGAGAGAGACAAAGAGAAGAGATGAGTAATGATAGAAGAAGAAAAACAGGGCAGAGACTGCATTCATACAGTATGTGTGTGCGTGTGTGTGTGTGCGTGTGTGCATGCGTGTGTGTGCGTGTGTGTGTGCGTGTTGCCTCAGGAACAGTTGATGGATTTGCTGCTTGACTGCTCACACAGATTGGTGCCTGCTGTGATGGCAGCCTTGAACTGAAATTACATGCACACTCACACACATACACAAAAAGAGAACTACACATAATTGCAAATTTCTATGTGTGTGAGTGCGTTTGTGTGTGTTCTTAAGTTGGGACGTGCGGGTGTGTTGCCTCTCGGAGGCCATTTCAAAGCACTGTGGAAGGATGGATGAACACCAGGCCAACCAGAGCTCCAGAGAGGATGAGACAATCCAACGGCTTCAAAACGCTGAGTTTATGCGCTTATTAGCCGTTTATTCAATTCTGTGTCATTTTTATTTAAATCAGTGACATGGTGCCTGCCTTCCCCAATAATTAGCCTTTTTTTTTTTTTTTTTTTTTTTTTTTTTTAATTGGTGAAAAGAGATACATCACAACAAAACAGATAACGAAGATTAATTTATACAGCTCATTGAGAGCTCTGTGTTACTTAAGAGTGTGATGGTATGTTCTGCTAATTGAGGCAGTTGGAGTAGATTAGGAATTATATTGATGTTTTATTTCTTTTTTTTTTTTGTAAGTGTGGAAAATCCCCCCCTCCCCACACCACCGAATCAATTGTCTTTAAATCTGTTTTCTTCCAATGAGCTGGAGTGTCGAGGAGGTTGTGAAATGTATTAGATTATTCCCTGACCCATGCTACACCCATCCACTAAGTTTCATCAGGCTAGTTTCTCCACAATCCTGCTGACAAACAAACAAACTGAACTGAAAACATTACCTCCTTGGTGAAGGTAAATATAAAATTGTAAAGCTTACACCAGCAAAACAGCAGCTGTACTGGGACTCTACTGTATTAGCATGACTCTCCATCAATAGACCAATACCATTGTCCAGCACCACTTTATGGGAATTCAGCTGGTCACCCTCATTCAAAGTGCGCTGGTAGAGAAGCTTCGATCTGGAAACCAACGCCACAAGACAAAATATAAGCAAAATAGAAAGCAATGTCCTTAAATAACCCTGAAACTGAGACTAGCTGGGAGGATGAATCAGTACAGCTGACACGGCTTCAATTAATAGCGATGAAGAAAATGTAAATTTAATTTGAAAGTTGTTTATGTCACCAGGCTGCCAGAAGCTCAGGAAATTATAATGTTTTTTATGCAGTTGTGATTTGATATATCTATAAAGGTAATCTTGAAATTAAAATGTTAATGTTTGTTTTTTATGTCTGATTTACCATTCTCACACTTAAGAAGGTGAAATAATGGAAGTGAGTGAGTCAATTTCTCTGTAACATTTTTGGAATCAGTGAAAAAAAGGTACAATTGTCATGTGAAGCTCTAGAATTAATGTGATGAAGAATGTGATGAAGATGAAACGGCTCAGTGTTGGCCTTGGGTTTTCCTAAGATAGGAGGTATGGCATGTCCACACTTGTTGATGGTGTTTTGTATATGGTGGTTTATTCTGGGGTTGATTGGCTCCTGGAGGGGATTTGATAATTCTTGAATATGAAGTAAAGCATCATCTGCATAAAGTTGAATCTTGTGTTCTGAATTTGCAGAGTGAATTCCTTTTTTCTCTTTCGTTCATTTAACGCGGCCATGGATGTGCTTTGTGAAACAATAACTGTCTTTGTGTTGTTCTAACGTGACATGTTGATTTAATTCTAAAGTCCTCTCATGTCAGAGAGACTGGTGTCCGCTGATTTCTTTTCTTTTTTGGATTTAGAAATAATTTCTCCTTTTGTTTTCAAACTGTTGGAGTGACTTATTTAACATACAAACACATAACTAACAGAAACATTGTATTTTTCTTTTTTTTTCCTTCATTCTTTCTGTAGTGGAGCATCAGGGAGCAGCAGCGAATCAGAGAGCAGCTCGGAGTCGGACACAGACGAATCAGAGAGCAGCTCCAGTGACAGCGAGTATAATCAGGCCTCGCGCACACACACTCCGGAGGTAGGAGGACAAGTGAAACTCTGTGCACACACAGTGGATCACATGAGATTATGGATAATATGTATGGAATGGATAACATACGCAGAACTGAACTACATTTTTTATTATTTTTTTGCATGTGAAGAAGCTCATTTTTTTTTTTTTTTTGTGGAAGAAACAACTGTGTAAAAAATGTCAAAATCACTAATGTAATTATCACGGTGTCCACGGGTCCTTGAAATTCTTGCAAGTTTGTAAATTTGAGGGGGAAAAATCAAGACCTTAAACGTTTCTGAAAATAGACGTTGACCATTGAAAGTGCTTGAATTTCTATATTTTGTGCAAGAATAGAAATTGAAGTTCTTCATCTCGTAAACAAGCCTCAGTGTTGTAACAGCGCTTAACCTCCATCTGCGTCTCAAAGTGTGTTGTGTTAGTGTCCTTGAAGTGAGGGCATTTGGCATGAAAAGTCCTTGAAAAATCCTTGAATTTGATGCGTAAGAAGCTGTGCGAACCATGAATTATAATATCACCTTTCATGTATTGAGAAATACAAAGAAGAAATACGTTGTGAAGATGAACTATTCTATACTGTGTGTAGATGTGTTTGTGTGAAGCAGTGTTACATCACATTACAGTCATAAAGCAGGCGCTGCCGTCTATACAATGAGTGCATTCAACCTCCATACAATAGGGCCAAGAGTGCATCTATCTATATCAGTATCAGAATATTAATATTTTATTGTTATTAACCTTCATTTATGGCTCCATTGTTCCATAAACAGTCAGTACAGTTGCAATCTGCATGTTTCTAGCTCCAGATTGGAGACAACCAATTATTGCTGGAGTCAGGTTTTGTTTACGCCAGCTGGTTGATGGTTCCCTTTGGTTTTCAAAGGCAGGGGTAGCATTAGCTTTTGTTACAGAAATCCCATCATTCAACAATTGGCAGTAAAAGATATTGACAATGTAATGTGTGTCTGCAGCTCTGACAAGTGCCTCCAATTTTGTTAACATTTCATGAAGAGACAAATGTGCTTTCATTAGGTTATTCTTTTCTCCCTGATTCACCACTATTCACTTCAGTGTCTCTGACTGACTGTACATTAAATGGTCTCTGTTCTGAAAGTCATAAAACTCTTAACTGCAGAGAGCTGAATTATAACGTTATTTATCACATTATTTTAGTGTCTCGCCGCTGCCTGGCTTCACAGGCTGATTCACACTGAGAGAAAGAGTGAGACGTGCAGAGAGCAAGAAAGAAAAACATGTCGTAGTAAAAGATGTGCAGCCATAAGTAAATACGTCAATCCACAACATAGAAACTGAATAAATAGAGCTACGTTCAAATCTCACAAAAAGTAAATGATTTATGATTTCAAAACAAAATCCCTTTTAAAACATCAAAGGAAATCACATCTGTATATTTCCTTGAGTTTTTCAGACACTATTACGGAAGTAAGTGAGAAAAATAGTTTTCTCTCCTGTGTTTATGACCACGAACAGTTTAAAACATATATTTTTTTGCCAGGACACAAGGTACATATTGAGTGTTAGCAGGTTATGTAACATTACTGCTATTTCTTTCTTCTGACTAGAGATGTATTTTAAACATATTCATCAATGTATGTACCGTGTGTTTAAAGTGCATGGAGAAATTATAAATGCTTTTATATTCTTTAAAGATTATCCTGGAGAAAAAACCTTTTATTTAACCTGTTCTTAAGTCATAAACACAGGAGAGAAAACAATTCAGAAAAAAAATAGATCATCAGAATAATTTTCTCTCAGGGCTTCTATTCACTATACATACTATATATCCTTATCCTAATATAATGCAGGTGTTGCAAAGTGTATGGACATCTGAAATATTCAATAATCTATAAATTGTTTTCCGCCTGTAGCCTGAGCCTCCGTCCGCCAACAAGTGGCAGCTGGATAGCTGGTTGAACAAGGTCCAAGCTCAAACCAAACCCCTGGTTCCCCCGCAGCAAAAACATGGCACAGGTTGGTATTGACGGTTACGTCTGCTGTGTTGAACAGAAGCTACGCTATGTGATAAAGAAAAAACTATTTTGAGCTGGAATACTTATTCTGGTCCAATGGTTCTCTGCCCAGGCTCCGTCACCCAGCGTGCGGGGACTTTCTCTCCAGGGAGTGAAGCACCAGGAGTGGGTCCAGCTGCCAAGACCAAGCCCTGCGGATCCAACAGCATCCCGGTTCCAGCTGCACCTACGGTGGAACACAAGGATGCGAGGGGAGCCTTCTGGTACGAGATACTGTGTATTTGTTTGGAATTTGGCCAAATTAACTTTTCAAATTACATTTATGAATGAATCGCACACTGATGGAAGGACGGAAGAATTGTTGGCAACGACTGATAAGAATGTGACGAATAAAAGGAAAATCTCTTCTTTCTTTCCTGCAGCCCGGGCAGAGAGAAAGCCAAGGCCAAGCTTAGCCAGAAGACCTCAGGGGAGGGCCAGAGGTCAAAGATGAGGATGTCGCCGGGCCTATTGTCGGGGCCAGAGGTCACGACCCCAAGGAGGATCACCACAGGGAAGAAACAGCCCAGACGGACGGAGAGGTCAAACAGCGCGGAGGATAATCAGAGCCAGACATGGAGCAGAACAAACCAGCATAGGTGAGAACCCTCCTCAACGTCCTGGCTGCAGGGGTTTACCATCAATTCCTATTTGTATCCCAAATATAAGACTTACTCATGAGTCATTTAAATAAAAAAATTCTAAATTAAAAAAGTTTTCTCGTACGGCTGTGTTTAAATGTGCTCTAGAAATAAACTTTACAGAAAATATTTGGCAAAGTGACCAGAACTCCATTATTTAAAACGCTCCCAGGAATAATTCTTCTTTTTTACCATAAGAAAATGAACACATACGTATATAAAAAGTTCCAGGTCCAGATGTGTATGTGGAGTTTCTCTTTTTCACACAGTCTGAAGCTTCTCTTGATGAGTGACAGAGAACCGCTCTACCTGGAGGTCGCTGCTCAGGCAAACTGCCGTTGAACTTGAGGCCCAGCACTTTCCAACTATTTACTTTTTTAGTGCTTTCAGCTCGACGGTCTCTTCTAAAATCAAACAAAAATATTCAGGATCTGTGCTCAGTTTGATTGGATATGCAAAGCGAATGGCGGCAGTTATTCCTAAATGAGCGGTGTGTTTTTATCAGAGAGCCACATTTCAGCATAATCTCTACTTTAGTCTTAATAGCGCTTATACGACGTCGACGTCGCCCGTGATGCCCTTATCAGTGGGAAACGGCCGCATGAGCCCAGAGCTGAACCGGCTATGTAAACAAAGCTCAGAAAAGCTTGGATTACAACACACGCCGCGGGAGAGCGACTTCGTTCTCTGCTCAGGTAGACATTACTCCACTATATCTCTACATAGCAAATGCCATATTAATGCTCTGAATATTGTACGTACAACCTTTAAAGTATCGTTTTCTTTCTATGGCTGCTTCGCTAAAACCAATGGCTTTTAATTTACACAACAAACAAGTCTCAAGTGTGATATTTTGAGAACAATGCTATTGTAACAAATAATTTCTTGTCTAGTAACTGTATATTATAACTTGCGTGTCGTTTGTTATTGGTGAGACTATTAAAGGGACTGTTAAAGCGGCACTGTCACTTAGTGTGGAGAGCTTACGGAGGCTCCGGTGGATCACTGAGCTTCTTGGCAGCTCGCCATTGAACACTGTCACTCCCACATCTGTTGTGAAAAGTGCTCAGATTGAGTAGATGTCTTGCCAAACTGGCTGCTCAGCTTGATGTTAAGATATTTGGAAGAAAAAGCAGGTTTGTTTCTTTATTCTTTTCTCCTTCAGCCACTTCTTCCCTTCCCCTTTCCATCTTTAGGCTTCCCACATCCCAACGAGTTCGGCTGAACGCATGCTGTTTTCAATTATTTCATGCTGTCTCATATATTTTCTTCATTTTAACGCACATTCCCCCCCCTGCAGCTGGCCGCGGCAAGCGTTACCTTCTGCTGTCTGTCAGTGTGACACTGCGTGACAGCAGCAGTGCCTTGCTCAAGGGTGAATCTAATGCGTGTTGTGACGCGGCCTCTTATTGTGTTTTCTCCCACTGTAGCCCTGCAGCGAAGGAGAAGGACCTGTTGCCTCCCCCCTCCCTGGAGCTTCAGAACCCCCTGAGGCCACGCAGCAAACCCCCCAGTGGGAAAACAGCCCCCAGGAAAGAACCTCGCAGTGCTACCAACTCAAACAACAACACAGTTACTCCACCAGCGGCACTACAGCAAACCCCCGCGCCAACACCTGCTGTCAGCGTAAACCAGGTGAGTTTCTAAGGGGTGGGGGACACACGTGTGTGTTTGTGGGGGACGCAGAGACTTTCTCCACATTTCCTCTCACTGAAGACCTTAATAGTTGCTCATAATAATACTAATCTCTCAGAGTTAATCCAGTAATTATTTATGACTGCGAGAATGCTAATCCAACAATCCCTTTTTTCATTCAAATGACTTTCTCAAAGAAGACGTGCATGACACAAGCACCTCGGGACATTCACCCTTTACTGATCCACATCTGGAAAATGTAAAGAAATGGTTTAAAAAGCCAAGTGCTGCACACATGTAACACTGTCCGTGCATCCTGTAATGATCACTTCTTCCTTATTGTCTCTGGATGATTTGTCAAAGCCATAAAATTCCACGGGATAAAAACTGTATTATTACGTGACTATTATGGCTCAACACTGGCTGGTTTTATCGAAATTTGGAAAGTAAGAGAGTGAGTCAAAGACGGAGAACTGAAGCATCGACCATCGTCTTAACCCATAATGAGTGAACACTCTGTGGTTTTATGAAGATTGGGTAGTTTCAAGGAGAAAGAAAGAAAACCACTCACAGTAAACCGGCTTTATGTAACAAAGAAAGAAAGAAAGAACGACAGGAATGAAGATTATATAACAATTATACACGTAAAATAGCTCCAGAAGATTTAAATATCTTTACTTTACTGTTATTGAAAAGGCAAAATGGATTGGGTTTTTCAAAATAAAATGAATAATGAATGAATTTAATTCAAATCAAAACATCCAAAGGTCAAAATGTCATCAACAAAGAATCAACAGGATATTTGTTAGCAGTTTGTAAATGAGTCCATAGTCCTAAATAATCCTGTAGGTGGAGAAACATCCACTGAAGTGAGGTTGACATATGAGAGAGATGAATGTTCATCTTTGGAAGAACAAAAGAAGTGAACCAGTTTACCCAACGTACTCCAGAATTTATTTTTAGGATGTTTTGATCTTTGCTGATCTTTATGACACCGGTGCCTCACATCATTATATTTATTTGCTTGGAAAAACACATTTCCTTTCCTTTACGCCATCATTCAAAATATGCTCGAAAAACTCTGAGACAAATGAACAGATCCGTCTGTAACACTGAAACAACGGAACGTGCATCTTGACATCAACAACAACAACAAAGCTCATCTCACAGGAAACGGACCTGATGGTGACGCGTGTGGACATCTGCCCCTCTGAGGCTCAGACACAACTTTGATTCACTCTCACAGAACATATATTTACATATATATACATTATTTAAAGCCTGCTTATCAACTTCTTATGTTTAGATTTTGTTTTTTTCAACAATAATCAGCCTATAAGATGGGGAAAAAAAGGCTTTAACTCTCTTTAAGTCAATATCAAACAAATAAATGAATTAAATATCAAATTAAATAAATATGCCGATAAAATAAATCCTGAAATAAATCATGGCAGTTACTATATAAATAAATGTGAACATAAATATATCAATGAGTCAACATTGTTCCTTCAATAAATAAATAAATAAGGTTTTGTTTTTAAAAGTACTACTTTTATTTCTTATTTCACAGATTTAAATAAAAGTATTCCATTGTTTTAAATGGTAAACTTTATTGACTCATATCATATATTTATATTTACATTTATTTATTGCCTCATTTATTTCTTTCAGGATTTGTTTCATAGGGTTATTTATTTATTTATGCATTTATAATATAATTTATAATATTGTCTTAAATGGCATTCCATATACTTTGCCTACTGTGTATGACTTTAACGGTACATTATTTAAATAAAAAAGAAATGACACTTAATTCTCAAGGGCTGTGAATTTACATCCATTCTATCATGGTTGATTTTACATCATTTACATATTGAGGTGCATTACATAAAAAGAAAACTTTGCCCAAAAATGACCCTAAAAGAGCCCGATCAGCGCTAACATCTGCAGCCTGTGCTGTGGGTGCTGTCACTGCATTGATCCGCTGCCAGGCGTCGCTGCAGAACAGCTGGCAGGACGGCTATTGTTTCTGTCCACAGTGAGACAAGAAGAACTTTCCAGAAAAACATCGCTGAGGACTTCTGCTCAATAAAGGAGAAGCTACTGCCAGCAGTGTAAAGACACATTATACAGGGGACAGTTTTTCTTTTCTTCTTCCACAAAACACAACGTGGCATTTGTTGAAAAATGGATTTTGCAGATGGCAACACGCATTGGAAAGACTCCAAAAGTTTTGAGAAAACTGTCGCCTTGTGTCTGCCAAGCGAGTGGGTTTTGCTTGAGACCGGGAACATTAGTGGTGTTTTCTTCGCTGCATCTGCCTCTGTAGTTGCTCTCTCATGTCGATGTTGCACACGCAGCACTGCGACTCACTTCCATTTTGTCCCAAATAACAACCGTTGGTCATTTCACATCTACAATCAAGCGTTCGACATCAGAGGAATCAATTATGATTGGATGCAAAACAAGGTCAGAGACGCAGGTGGAACTAGTCGTAAACAAAGCAGACGCAGAGCTCTGGCACGCATCCTTCACACAAGAGCAATGTCAGGGAAGAATAGAAGAGAAAGCCTTTATTGTTATTGTGCGAATTGGGAGCGCTACTCCTGATCAGTGCAATTAAAAGACAAAAAGGAAAAAACAAACAAACTTCAACAAAGCATTTACAGCCAACAACACAGGCTCTGAAATAGTAGGTGAAATAACTACATACGATGTCACTTTGCACTAGAATACAAGGATTTACTGCACTAAATTAAATCTAATTATTTCACTAGTGTGAATATAGTTATTGCACTAAAACAAGTACAGTCTTCAGATCCTGCAGGTTTGCCTTCAATGTTGGATCGATGAGGCACAAACAGCTACAAGACAGTTCCTTCATTTCAAGGATTAGGCTGATGTTCTGTATTTGCATTATTGTCAACTCAAATCCTATCAAAAGACCAAACCCAACCATGAATAAATGTGACTATTCCCCTGTGCAATACAGCTCCATTGTTCTAAAACCTCACCCACACGCTCACGTTGTTATCTTCCTTCATTACCAGGAACATGTTTAATTTGACTTAATTCTGCGGCCGTAAATACTAAATAGAGCTGAAAATGTGTGTTAGTCCACAGCTGAAAATGTTCCCCTGCTGGAGCAATGTTTGCTAAAAGTGCCCAGAGGTTTAGGAAATTAGGAAATTGTGATGCTTTTTTTAAAATCTACGTCTTCAGTTGGACACAATGAAAATATAGAACCTGCACAGTTGCACAGTTTGAGGGGCTGAAAGGTGACTTTAAGGCCTTCACTGCGAGGGCACTTGTGCGTCTGAAACCTCCATATTGCCGACAATGCAGCAATCAAGGCCGAATACCAACGCTTTTCAGTGGACACTGAGTGGTCTGTGCTCAACATTTGTGTTTTTTTTAACTCTGCCGTTACATCTGAGGAAGAATTGTTCAAAATAAGAAACGTTCATTTGCATGTGACACAACATCCGACCGCCTGCGCTCAGTTGTGTAACCGGTGGGCAGTGAATATCCCTGACATACAACATTAGACAGTCACACTTCTCTCACTTCACAGATCTTTATCTTTATACTTTCTGTCACCGCCACGTTTATTTACCTTCGCAGAGGCTTCGATATGCATTGGCTGGGAGCATGTGAGCGAGAGTTTCAAGTGAAAGATGAAAAGCCTTCTTTTTATCATGGTGGTAGTTTAGTATCTCACACAGTGGAGGGTGTAGATTACAAGTGTTTTTGTAATACTTGTGTTTTTGTGTGCACTTTCCTTTGATTAGCAGCCACAGTGATTCTTATAGGATATGAATAATTAGAACTTTCTATGATGCCCATATCTATAATGCATCATAAACATACTTATAATGCATAATAATCTTCCCACATCATGTATAATTATGGTTGTAAGCACTCATAAATAGTCATAAATAAACATTTTGTATTGACATGTTGCTCACTCACGGACATTTGTTGTAATTTCTATAGTTATAATATATTTTAATCCTTTTATAACAATTATAATATGATTATAAATTACTCTTAAGTGCTCATTGCTTGCTTTAAATAAAGTAAATACATAATTATTGTGTAACTACAATGTGTTTTAATGATTTATTTTCACTTTTCTTCAAGCAAACTGACCACTTAGAGTAATTTATAATCACAAAATAATGCATTATAAAAAGATTATAATGCATTACAACTATGGGAATTATAAGACATTATGATCCTTGCAAAAACAAGTCAGTCAGTGACCAACAATTATGAAATATTACGACACTTGACCTTTTAAGTCTTTCTAAAATGCTTGATAATGTGTTATAATTATTGCTATAAAGCATTATGAATATTTACGAGTGCGTATAACTATGATTGTAAAGTGCTATAAGCAGATTGTAATGTAATATAACTATGTTTCTAATGCATTACAAACATGGTCGTCATACAAAGTGTTACAGTAGAATTATCAGCAGTATTATTCGTCTCAAAGCTCATTCCCTTTATTCTATTTGTCTTTTGTTTGTCTCTAAAGCAGGACAAGAGGAAACACAGAGGGCCGAGCACCAAAATCACACCCAAGTCCAGAGAATTCATCGAAACAGATTCCTCCTCGTCCGAATGCCATTCTGATTCAGAGGAAGCCGTCAAAGTCCCCACTCTGCCACCTCAGACCGCGCGCTCTGCGATTAACACACAGACTCTGTCCAACACGCACATACACACGCCTCTCCTCCCGTGCCTCGCCTCTGCTGGCAGTGTGGGAACATTGGGAGGGAAGGGACTTCGAGTCAAAGATGGTAGCAGCGTGACCAGTAATGGTAGCAGCAGTAATAGTAGCATCAGCGCTGGTGGTAACGGCAGCAGTAGCTGTAACTCCCTGAGCATTAGCAACACGAGTGGTTCTTTTGGCCCCTCTGTTCCTGACCCTGGAGGGTTGGGAGGGCAGTGCAAAGAGTCCATGTCGCCGCCCTCCAACATTGGACACGAGGTGCCTCTGTCCCCGTTGAGGGAATACCAAGAGGTCCAGAGTTTATGGGTGAAAATTGACCTGAGCTTGCTCAGCAGGGTGCCTGGCCAGGGTCCGGGGGAACGATCCAAAGTGGGAACATCGGAGAGAGACGGGAGTGAAGGGAGGGACGGGGAGAGACAGGGGGAGAGGGTCGGGGCGCCCGAGAGAGAAAGACAGAAGCTGGCGGAGAGAGAGTGGCCAGGGCTGAGAGAGAGGCAGAAGTTACCTAAAGGAGAGAAACAGGAAGAAGACAATGAGCGATTAGCGCAGGACAGAGAGAGGCAAGGTGACAGAGACAGATTAACAGAGAGAGAGAGACAGATGGACAGAGAGGACAGAGAGAGACTGGGGCTCGTGGAGCGGGAGAGGACGACGGGGAGGGACAGAGAGAAGGTGTGCCAAGGTCTGGGGGTCCTGGACAACCCCCCTGTGCAGGAGCAGAGTAATCCCAGGCTGGCAGGGAGGACGGAGAGAGGAGAGAACGGAGGCAAACACAGGAGGCAGCAGGCAGCTGGAAACATGGTGGTGCCCACAGAGAAACACACCAGCAAGAGCAAGAGGAAACACAAGGTGTGGCACGGGGCTCGCTCTGTTTACATTCTCACGTTATGCACCTCCCAACCTGTGTCCTTTTCCCTCTCTCAAACGTAAACACTGTACTTAGAAACCGTGTGTTTTCTGTCCTTCCAGTCGGACCACACCGAGTCATCAGTCAACGGCAATAAGAAGCTGCGATTGGACAAAGACTGTCAGCTCCTCCCACCATGCATCTCTCCAATACACAACCACAAGAACAGCTCGACAGAGTAAGTGTTACCGTGCTATGCACACACAAGACGAAAAGTTACGTTTGCATTACGATACGAAACCCATTGTGTGTATCCTTGAGGCGCGGAGTCTGTTCAGTGCATGTCCTTCCTCATAAAACATTTGCAAAGCTGAGATTTTGGAATAGTTTGAAACCAACGTTGTTTGCGTCTTCTTCTCCGTTGCCTTCGTTGGCGCACTGCTACGTCTCCGTGGCACAGTTCTCCACGTGTCGACAGAGTGCGGAGGAATAATGTGAGACCATGTGCTGCTTCACCTGAACCTAAACGTTAACTATGGAAACATTACTAGTGTGTTTCCAAACCATGTTACAACGCCTTCACGCTACACAACTCTTCAGAAGGTCAGAAGAAAATGGGCCCTCAGTCCTGTGAACATTCTCACATAGCGATCGTCTCTCAAAGACCAGGTCTGAGGGATGTGCCCGAGAGAGATCTAGCAGGTTAAATATCTGGGCCCGTCCGTGAGTCTAAATCCTGCAGTGTGAAAATAGTTCTGACCGGCAATGACAGCAGCGGCGACCTAAAGCCACCGCGAGCGTGAGATGCGGGTCAGGGGACATATCAGGGGGCGGAGTCGTAACACCTGCGACAGAACAGTCATTCTTATGAGAATACTTTGAATACACGCAAGATTTTCGATTATTTGGAACAAAAGTCACAACACGAGCAGACAGCAACCTGCGCTCATTGTTAGTGACTTACCTCGAACTCTCTCTGCAGAACAGATAAACTCTGCTGCCCGTCCTCTCCTCTTCTTTTCTCTTTCTTCTTTCTTCTTTTTCGCTGCAAATCAGCGCACAAACAACCTGGATCGACAACTTCTAGACTCTTTTCCCGTAGTTTTTCCTCGCGTGGGTTTTTTTTGTGGAGACTTTTTTGTAGATTTGTCGGGGATTCCTCCCAGTGACATGTCTTGTAATGTGTGAGCCCCGTTATAGCTCAGACGGTGGTGTAATGTGATCAGCACATGCAGTGTGTGGGTGCCATTCGTGCTCATTGTGGATCAAGATTTAAAGGACCCTAACTTCCAATAACAATGGCTGCATGACATGACAAAAATGCGAAGAAGTCATTTCCTGTTACCTGGAAAATGGCTCAACTTTGCGTTCCCCCGTTCTTCCCCTCAACACCACATCCGCGTGTGACTGGGATAGACTCTCGCAGAGGTAATCAGACAAGTTTACAGAGTATTTTTTTTAGGAAGGCTTAACATTTTTAATGAGGTGATGTAAGTCACCGGAGAGGTGAGTTCAATGCAGCAACGACAAACTGAATTCCAGCTTTCCACGTGAATTATTAAAAACAGACTAAGCTGGCTGTGGCTATAAATAAGCCTCAGCGTGACATCCACAGAGGAAATGTTTTTATAGCATCTCAGTGGTATCAAAGCGTGTACAGCAGGGAGAGGTGGAAGGGAAAGGGGCGGGGTGACCCGGACTTGAACCACGACATTGTACGGCAGACGTCTCGGAGTGTTTATCGTCTAAGAGGCTTTTTATGGAAGCTGTAAAGTGGATGATGTGATCATCCTGCTCAGACCCTTTCAGCAATTTTTAAAACTGTGACTTTTGACAGTTATTATCACTCCGTTTAATCAGAAAGGGTCGCATTCTGACATCAGATAATGAGAGAAGACGTGTGTTAATGATCACGTTCGTGTTGTTTGTTGAGCGTTGGGGCACATGAGATTTCAATTAGGGACAGAAATAGTCTTAACGTTTAATTGAAACCTGAAGTCATCGCTTTAGTAAAATCACAATGTCTATGTTGAATCAATAGATTTTTACCACTAAAGGGAATAGAAAACTTTATTTGAGAAACTATGAAAAAAGCTTCTTTTCCTGTGAGCACAAAGTAAACTTACTGTAGCTCACGTCAGGGCAGACTGTTGTATTAGGAAGTTAACACCACACCAGCATCTAATCGAGCCAAAGGTGCATTTACAGGTCAGCAGGTTAATGTGCTACAGCTAACCAGCTAATTAGCTATGTAGCGTTAGCCCGAAAACTGACGCTAGCCACTGAACTTTGACCTTTCATTCAAACCTGCAGCCGTGAGTGCTTCGCATTAACGGATTAAAGTGACGATGACATAGACTTTTCTCGTTTTCTGTGAAATACCAGTTAAAACATGTATTTTGATTTATGGAACTATTGAAGGTTACGGTGATGTTGTTGTCATTGTGTGTGTGCAGGAATAGAAAAATGCGGCGCAGGTTACAGATTGAAGAAGCACGCTGGCTTTGACCTCCATGATCATTAAATACATGATTGCCATGTGAAATAAAGGCATTTTAACTTGGCACTGACCCCACACAGGTGCCTGTCTTTAGAGACCACATCCCTATACAGTAAGCCCTTCACAAGGCTGAATAAGTCTAAAGACCTAATAACAAAAGCGTGAGCGAGTATTTCAGCATCTTTCTGAGTTTTCGAAGAAAGACTTTGGCTTTATTCCTATAAATAAAGAGGATGTTTGAATGACTTGAACTTTGTCCTCCGGAGAATGTTTGTTGCGTCTTCGTTCAAAGAGCTGAGCTGCAGGACAACATGTGTCTTCATGTTTTTAAGTTATATAAGAAGGAGACTTCAGCAGGAAACCTGTGACCAAGTCTTCAGTCTAAAGGTCCAAAGATGGAGGCGCCGTCATGAAACCAACAGATATAAAATACACATTTCTCCCTTTTGGTTTGTGACACGACAAGTGATTTACAGAGTAGATATGTATTTATGCTGTAGCAGACAAAAAAAGAAAAAAATTTTAATTTAAGTTGGACTTTGAACCAGAAATGTATTGCAAAGGTATATTTGGCAGATAAACTGCGGTCATTTTGTGCTATGGTGCTGTTCATAATGTATTATCCCTTTAAAAGAGCTCTGAGAGACACACACACACACACACACACCGGCATCCACTTAAGGATAGACCCACAAATGCACACAAATTAGCATAGTCATGCACACATCAATTATGCTGAACACAGACACAAAAGTGCACGCACACACACACACGCTCAACTCACATATTCACACACTGTTCGCTCTACAGCAGCTAATTAGTCTTTGTCTCCCTGGTTTTGTATATTATCACTAATGTCGGGGCCCGGGGCTCTGTTCTGCAAGCTCAGCAACTTTTCTCGCTGCATCAAACCCCCAGAGTTTCCAGGCAGAGGAAAAACATAAAAATATTATCTGTTGTGTTGCAAACAGTATGAGTCACAGGAGCAACAATACGGCTGCTGAGGGAATTAATGGTCGATGCTCCAGCAGGGAAGTACAACAATTTTAGAAGGAAAATATCATTCAGCAACGGCAACATAGTTAGACGTGGTGAGCTCAGAAGTACGCTTTTACATGCTGCAAGTTTGGGTCTTTTTTTTTTTGTTTTTTGACATTGTTGATTAAATATTGTGATGGCAAAACACAGACGCAGTAAAATTGAGTCCATTAATTCACGTAGCACCAAATCCAAATCTGTTTTGGGGTTGCACTGGGCGCCTCTTTAAATGGAGGACGTCCAAAAAAGCATCAAACAGGTAAACAGCAGGACCTCAGGACACCTGCTCTGCATCTTAGGAGCACGAGGAGACAGCAGGAAAACTCAAACAAAAGATTTCCAAACTGCTGAAATGATCGTCTTTCTTCCAGACGTCCAATAAAAGTCCTCTTTGCAGGAATTTCGGTGTAAAAAGCACAGGCCACTGACGCACTTCGTTTGTTGGTGTTGAATATTCAAACTCAAGAAACATTTTCTACTTGTGCTGAATAGTTTCAGGCTGAACTGCATCACTGGAGTGTGTGTTCTCTGAAGAGCCAATAATATACAAGGTAGAAGTCATTTTTGCACAAAAATTTGAAAAACCACTTAAGCTGTTTAAGTGCAGTCATTTCCCGAGACTGACAGCAGGTCAAATCTGATTGGCTTACACACAAATTGCCAAATATACAAAGTGATAGGAGTCAGCATGACTTCCTAAAGCGTCTTGAAGGTCTTCAGCATCGTCAGGTTCTCATTACACCACCAAAACAACTGCAAAATTATCTTTAGGGTTATTTGAGCGTTTGCCTTACTCTGACAAAGTCATGATTGACAAGGTTTATTTTGTTGTCATGGTTATGTCCCCTTATTGTCAATATTATACACAACCACTGGGAATTGCAGCCCTGTCTCACACGCCTCGCCCGCACATGCCACTGGGGTAGGGTGTTAATTAAAATTGAAGAATCACACTTTAGCAATAGGCACAAGTCGGCCAACTAATTAGAGCACATGTCGTAAATAAACATTTAGTAAAAAGATCATATTCAGTCACGATAAATAAATTAATAATCAAATTGTTTTGTCCTTTGTGTGTGTGTGTGTGTGTGTGTGTGTTCAGTAGCTCACTAAACAGGAAGCTGTCTCGGCGGCGCGATGACAAGCTGCTCCCCCCCCTCCTGTCCCCGCTCTCCGACGCTCCCCCTCGCAAACGACCCTGTGACAGCAGTTCCTCGCTCAGCCAGGAGGGCGGCGCCGCTGGGATGCTGCCCTGCACCACCTCTTCCTCTTCCACTTCCATTTCCACTTCCATTTCCATTTCCACTTCCACTTCCACTTCCACTTCCTCACACAGACACAGGAGAGGTGAAGGCAAGGCGTCATCACATCCCAGAAATGGCAGCGTAAGTGCTCAAAGTGAACTATTACTGTATATTTTACTGTTAGAATACCCCAGCACTGCAGAGAAAGCTTGTCTGCAGCTCCTCTTCTGGCTCTGCTGCTTCACTGTCCACACTTTGGTGTACTACTAATGCTTCTGGCATTATCTCCTCACAAAAATTGAGTTTCTCACCTGGCACTGACACTGTCCCAAAAATAACTCTGGAAGTTAATGACTTGCCATGATCTACAGCAGTGGGGGAAAAAAAGTACAATACTTGCCTCTGAATTGCAGTGGAGTAGCAGTTTAAAGTAGGTGAAAATGTAAATACTCAAGTAAAGAACAAGTAACTCATAGTGCAGTGAGTAAATGTACTTAGGTAGCAGGTAATGCATCAAAACAGCAGCATGCATGAAGCATTTATAAAATATAAAAGACATTCAAAGGAAGTGCACATGATTTCTATTTTAAGTTTTTGCAGAAGGATCTGCAAAGTGAGCTTAAAAGCTAAACTTACTGTAGTATTTACACATGGCACACTTTGACCAACACACTCTCCGGCTGACTTTGTTTCCTCCTTCTCCCGCGGCTTATAATGTGAAGCTAGAATATTAATTAACAAAGTGAATCCATCGCTGCGAATGAGAAGCCAACAGTAAAGTTTAAGTAGCTGTGATAACTTTATAACCGTGGATTTAATGCTTTCTCTACTTCAGGAAGTTGATACCCAGGGCGAGAAGCCCAGCGGAGACGGTTACCACGCCAACGGACAGTCAGACTCGGAGGTGTGGTCGGAACCTGCCGAACCTCGCCGGCCGAAACTGTCATTCAGCGACACGTATGTAGAAACACACACCGCACATGTGCACTTGAGCCGCGCTGGAGATTCACTGCAAGAGATTCTCTGTCGATCTGCAGCATGATTTATAAATACTTTTCTTATTCTAATCATCATTCATCATCTAATCATTATTCTAATCGTGCTTGTTTAAGTGATCCCTGGATCTCCTGCGTTAGGAGTCAGCATGTGTCTGCTCTTCACGTGGAAGTGTGTCTTCGTTATTGCACTGCATGCAGGAGTGTTACACCTCTTTGTTTTGCTGCATCGGAGGGATTGTGTTAATTATGTTGAACTAAATACATTCAATCAAGACAGAGAGTTTTATTTTTTCAACAAAAGTATAATAAATGTGCAAATTCATTAAAAGGACTGCACAACTTTTGCGGCTAAGATTTATTTTTTTTTTTTCAATGTGTAATTCTCAAAGCACCCACAAAAGGGTGAATTGCGCTGCCGAGCAAATCGTGTGTCGGTGCTCCTGTGTCGTTTGCACGTATTTAAATGAGGTGATGTACAAACGTTTGGAGCAAAATTGCCCCGTCTCTATGCAACTGATCCTCATTTAAAAAAATCAAGCAATCAAGCAGATACAGTGAAATTAGAAGCGTCACTGAAGCGCTTTTATACTGACAGACTGGGATATTAAATCCCAAATACGGTTTCTCTCTGTCACCTTTCAATTCCTTGCCCTGACTTTGGAGGAATGTCTCTGCAGCTCGTCAGTCAGGACCTGCAGCGCTTTGAAAAATGTCTTTTTCTTTCTCTCTCTGTTCTGCCTGCTGTGTTCTTTGCAGCATTTATACTTTTCCACATGGATGATTGCAATAAAAAAAAAAATCCAAAATCCCCCAAAAAAATCAAAAAAAAGACAAATTACTCCTGTGTTTGCGCTTGTAATATCATATCACTATCTTTTAGTCAGCGGTGGCAGCCTCAGCTTGTCACTTTGGACAAAGCGCCCGCTAAAGGAACGTAACATAAAGTAACTCTGTCTCGACTCCAGAAAACACATGTTGTCCTCCTGTGATGAGTGTGACACACTGGACTAACAGGAGGTATCGGACATGTTGACTCAGACCGGAGACTCACCCCAGCAGTCAGACGCACATCCTGGGTCGGGTGTCGGGTAATAGGAAAACAATGACGACCTCAACTGCACTCTCATGTCTTAAAGTGGAAACGGATAACTGTTCAACCCCCGAAGCGTTTCCGAGCAGTATTGTTGTTGGCGCCGCTGTTGCATAGACAACAAGATCACTTTCCGTTTTTCCTCGGAGCTAATTCAGACTTATTCAGACAATCGAATGTATTCACATATGTTATATTGTAATTCATTCCTGCTGCTCTCCGTCTCCCCCTGGCAACCTCTCCCTCCGACACGACCACTAAGCTTAAATCAAATGACTGTGCGATGACGTCCCCGCTATGCAAATGTGCGTATGACGTCACCTGCCGTCTTCTGGAGATAGTGCTGGCTACGTTTCTTTGGATTAGACTTGGCAACACCGCGCAGGACTCCATCTTCCCGGGAGGTCGAGCCCGCTGGCAGACAGCAGTGCATGGTGAAAATGAGGCTTATGGGGAACCAATCTAAACACTGATGGTGCCTTTATTCTGCAGCCATTACAGTGTGCAGTCGACATAATGATAAGTTAAAGAATAAAACTTGTCTTGTGTCTTGAAACAAGTCCTCTGGTGGAGGGAGGAGATCCATCTTCATGCTGCGTGTTACATGAAGTGTCTGCAGACATGATGCATCTTGTTACTTATTTGTCCCAAAGGGTTCCTGCATTATTCATGAAACAACATGTTTTGTTGTTAGACTAAGGTTACACTAAGCCTGAGGTATGTAGGCTACTGTATATAACTCACTGCAAGTGATTATGTAAATCACTCTGCAGGCTTTTTTTTTTTTTAGTTTTTTTTTTAGTTTTTTGTTAATTGACGTGTCAGAGCAAACATGTTATTTATGTTCTTTTTGTTTTCCTCTGTGCTGCGTTCCCAGAGTCCACAGTGCAGACTACTACATGCAGGAGGCCAAGAGACTGAAGCACAAGGCTGATGCTTTGGTAAGGTCCCACACACACACACACACACACACACATTGACACCTCTCCGCTACGAGAACATACAGGAGGCAAAAAAAAAAAGAGACGTACAGAAAAATGATTTGAAAACAAGCAGTGTTAACATCTGCAGTATAGACTGTAATTATGTGTGTGTACTCGCTCACGTGTGTGTGCGCAGCGAGTCTCCGAAGAATGAAAATCTATTTCATATCAAGTACTGTACTGTATAATTTGTGTTATTTATTGCCCCATTTGTCTCCAAGGGAACGTTGCATTCAAGGACTGATGATGTCTGCAAGATTATACAATATCAAAAGAATTATCGGATCCCCTCCCGAACAATGAAATGAGATTTATTTAACTTGTTATTTATCTTGTGTTTACGCGTTTGTTTCCTATTTATCTGGGGATTTGCATCTCAGCGGGAGATTATTCAAAGCGTGCGTCTGCCACAATGCTGCTAAGACTTATTCCTTCTCTGTCTGGCGTTAATGTGTTCCGTCTCTCCTTTGCTGCGTTTGTTTTGATTGTTCTCATTGTCACAATTCTGCTTTTTCTGCGTCACTCACATGTCCGTCTTTCTGCTTCTCTTTCTTCCTCCCCATCTGCAGATGGACAAGTTTGGTAAAGCGGTGAACTACGCAGACGGCGCCCTCTCCTTCATAGAGTGTGGAAACGCTATGGAGCGAGATCCACTCGAGGCCAAATCACCGTACACCATGTACTCCGAGACTGTGGAGCTCATCAGGTACTGGATGCACAGACGCACAGAAAAGTGAAACAAAGAAACAACATCTAGCAAACACAAGGGTCTCGTTTCGTAAAGTTTTGTTCAGGATGAAACTGATGATTTATACGACTTCTTGGGAAGATTCTTTCAAAGCACTAAAGCACATTTGGCACCAACTATATTGTCTAATTGGTACTTTAATTACAATATAAGGGAAGTCCATGAAAGTTTGTGGTGCTGGGAGAGAGTTACTGTAAGTAAAGACGTATACGAAACAGATTCTTTTGATTCGGGGTGAATGTATCAACAACTGGAATAATATTCAACTAATGCTACATATCATGATAATTAATGATTAAAAAAAAAAAGTTTCCTCCCGACATTAACACTAGTAGACATATAGTCAACACAAATATACCGCAGCAATAAAAGTA
>CALSBV010010127.1:1464669-1500347 GCA_943590825.1 Bovichtus diacanthus
ATATAATATATATATATTATATATATATATTATATATATTATATATATATATATTATATATATATTATATATATATATTATATATATATCATATATATTATATATATAATATATATATTATATATAATATATATATATAATATATATATATATATATATATATAGGTACACGTTTCTATTATAAACTGTAGATGTTTGTAATGCCATGGACACCTTTAACCCCCTTTATCCACAGAGACCTTGTTTAGTTTAGGTCAGTTTAAGACATTTGAATGTTGTTGAAAAATTGTAATAAAGTGTCAGTATAGCTGTAAATAACAGGTACTAAAGGCAACAAAAGTGGGGAAGAGGATTAAATGAATATTTATGGTAGTTGAAATTGATCTGTCATTTTTACAGGCGTAATAATTTTTGGCTGCTTATACACCCAGATATACAGCTTTTACACTCAGCGGCCACTTTATTAGGTACCTGTACGTCTACTGCTGCGGCATAAAGTCTACTTTTATCCTGCCTTTCTGTCATCGAGCTGTTCTTTCAATTCTATGTTTAAGCTACAAGGGCAAAGTTAGTGCTGGTGTTGCACTGGACTGCATTATATTCTATATTCTTATATTCTAATATTATTCCTACCTCATGTATGTGAAAAGGGAAGATAAAAGAAATGTTGAAAACACCTCTGACGCAGTCAAGTCCTACGACACCATTAACAATGACCTCAATTATAAACGCAGAATTTATTTTACTCATTTCTGACGACAGCAACACAAATTGAACGTTATAAACTGTGTAAAGGTAAACATTTATGAGCAGAGCTGCAATAGCAAAAGCTTGTAAAGGTGTACCTAATGAAGTGGCCAGTGAGTGTATACGCCGTAATTCCCTAATTCTTTCCTAAAAAAACCTGAATAAATGAGTGGATACTTAGCATGAGCACGGTCTCTGCACATTTCCCATGTAATTGCTTCCAGATGATATTGTTCCAGGATTCATATGTAGAAAATTGCACCTCTCTTATCAGCCTAACCGTGCTGACCTGTTGCAGATTTAGCCTATTAGTCAAAATAATATTCTGCGGTTGCATATGTTCACCTCTCTGCCCACAGAAAATAACAAACTTGAGTTTGGGAATAAACTCTAATTAGCGTGAAGCCGGTGCTTTATTCAGACACGTGTGGACTCTCCGTCGTTGTTTTTTTTTGTAATCTTTGTTGTCTAAAAGCATCTGCAGGGCTGCTAATGAGCAGAGTTTAACTTGTGTTGCATTACAGGATCTCTGCTGTTTTTCAGCCTTTCAGAGCTGCCACTGTGTGGAGTCACTTAGTGCGACTTTAAGAGAGCAAACCGAGAATAACAAATGACTGCTTCCTTTGAAAGCTGACAGCAGGGTGCTGCAGTGGGAGACAGTCTTTTAAGTGAAGGACTCAGGTTCAAGCCCCGCTTGTCTGCACTCATCCGTCCTGCTGAAGTGTCCTCAAGCAAGATGCTGATCTGTGACTCTGGCCTCTGACCTCCCTGAGGAGGGAGCAGGAGAAAGGACAAGAATCTTTCACTGAAGTCTGAAAGTGTTGCTGCTCTCCCTTGATTCACCTGTCACTGCTGAATTTCATGTTGACTGATTAACCACCTCGCTAAGCAATCGCATTCAGTCACTGAGGGCGGGAGGCATCAGCTGACCCCCTACAGCATCTTTTAAACCACCTAATCAGTAACCAAAGGACACATTTATCCTTCCACGGAGTCAGATAGAGCTGACCCGTCGCTTGTCGGGCCTAAGGGCACTTCAGCAGGGCGGAGGCTGGCTGTCAGCGAGCTGAAGAAATGAATCACTAACTGCCACGCTGCTGTTTTACATGCTTTCTGTTCAGAAAGCTCCTTAAATGATTTTAACCTTGATGTTTCTAATTAAAACGGACCTTGAGTATACATGTGTTCGCTGTGTCTACATTTCACGTCCGTAAATCAGTGGAAATGTCAGCGGATGAGTAATGAGCGTCTGTCCTCCGCAGGTATGCCATGAGGTTGAAGAACTTCGCCAGCCATTCAGCCACCGTCGCCGAGAAGAAACTAGCTGTGCTGTGGTACGGTTCTCTTTTTAATCAATGACTGATTGATTACCTTTTTCTCTTTCGTGTCATGCTAACAAAGTGCCGAATCCTCGTGGGTTTATAAGACAACAGAAGTCAAAGCTTTCCCTTCGTTACAAAATTACAGGTTGTTTTATTGCTCGGTCTTCTCCCCTCAGCTTTGACGATAAAATCTGCCACAAAAAAGCTCGTCTTCCTGGAGCACATAGCGTCTCTACAAGTCTCTAAGCCTCTACAGTTCATGACACTTTCTGGGGGGCAATACTGAAACCTTTATTTACCTTTGGCATAAAAGCACGGAACTGTAGTTTCAGCCTCAAAAAAAAGAGAAGATTTTAACACTGCTGTCGGAAAAACAGAACCCATTGAGTAGTGTCAGTATTTGTACTTAAACAATTAGAAAACATTAATACAGCTGCCAGCAATGAGATGAAAGAAAGAAAGAAAAACATCTCGCAAATGCAAAGTGGTGCTTGATGTAAGTGCAGAGATGGAGAAGGTGACAGCTTCCTGCAGGTGAAGGAGCAGGATTACTGTTAGAAAGGCAAACCGGGGTTTTTCCCCAGCGGAGACAATCTGCACACGACTTGCACGACAGTCCTGCTGGAGAAACGTCCACGTGCAGGGGACTCTGTGAATGTTACAGACTCAGAACCAATCTGTTGCAGCGTGAGGCCCCTTGACTCTGAATGTACAGGAGACAAAACACATACACAGCGAGATGTTTTCAACAGCTGTCTATGCCCCATAACTGTGCCAAAGATATTTCTAGAAAGTGTTCACCCCACATTTATCCCCAGAGAGGGGAAACTGTAATTATTCATTCAACCAATGCTAACATTGAATGAGTATTCTTGTGTTTTGTTGTTATATGTCTATTGTTGTGCCCCCGATTTCAAAATGGCGTACAACTCGCGTCTGACGGAGTCGGTGTTGATAGATATATTGAATAAAATGGAAGCGTATCAGTCCTGTGAGACACATGAGGGTTCCCCCACCTGCGGGACCCCACTTTAACCCCTGGTCACCGTGTAAACTCACACACTCGAGCAGAATGTAAAGCGAGGTCGCTAAAACACTTGCTCAGTGATCCGAAAACATCTCCGGGTGTTTTCTCTCCCCCTGCGTGCTCTGCTTGTGAATTGTAAATTCATTAATTCACCAAAGATGTGGATTTTATATTAGTATTATACACTCCCCACATTCTTCACTTCACTGAAGTTCCTCCTAATCCGTGCAGACTTGTGGGGCGTGTTTGAAGTCGCGGCGCATTTTGTGTGGATGACATGAAAATAATACTGAGGATGGAGCTTTAAAGGGAATTTGTACAGCGGACTCATCTGCCTCCTCTAATGGTTTTGTTTCCATAGTAACCGCTGTCTGTCTCTGCTGTATCTGAGGATGTTCCATTTGAAGAAAGACCACGCTGTCAAGTACTCGCGGTCGCTCATGGAGTACTTCAAGGTAACACACACAGATTACACACACACACATTTGGACATGGACTTTTCTCTCTCTCTCTCTCTCTCTCTCTCTCTCTCTCTCTCTCTCTCTCTCTCTCTCTCTCTCTCTCTCTCTCTCTCTCTCTCTCTCTCTCTCTCTCTCTCTCTCTCTCTCTCTCTCTCTCTCTCTCTCTCTCAAGAAAAACACAAAAAGCCAATTACAATCCCTCAAATACATTTCATATTCATTTTCATGGTGCCTGTGCATTAATTTTGCATGACGTTATTAAAATCCATTCTTTTCTCTTTGATATTAATGTATTAATTAGCTCCATCAATCATTACAGTGGATTGTTAGGGTTTAATGTGCTTGTTTTGATTAATTATGTTTAGTTGAATTAATTACTGAGGATGTCATTATCACAGTGCCGCATTTGCATTGATGGGATTGGATTCCTGGGAAAGGACTGACTGGGGGTTTAGCTGCGTGTGTGTGTGCAGGCTGTGTACATACAGAACGTGTTGACAGAGAGAAAAATAACTGAAAGCCGTCTGAGCAGTTCATTTAAAAAGGGAAGCGGCACAAAAACTGTTCTGTAATGTACTTATCCACATGACACATTAATGTGGATTTTAAGTGCTCGTCACTGAGTTACATTACATACGGTTTAATGTTTAGAAATGACACATACTGTACGGGGCAAATTGGTGGCTCAGTGGGTTTCATGTTATATTAACATTAATATTTTAGACTTTTAGCTGATGCTTCCGTCTCCAGTGGGTTGTTATATCACTGATTAAATGACGGGGTTGGATGTATTAGAACGGCAATAGATATTAATCACTCTATTTCAACTTACTGTAGTTAAAAAATAGATTATTTTAAGGTAATTACTTCAAAATTAATTCAGTAAATTGATTTTATGCCTCCGTCCGTCTGAGTTAGTCTCTAAGTGAAGACGTTGTTTCTCACTGGACATTATCCTCCGCAATCACACGTACATTTTACTAAAGAATACATGCAATACATTTAAATTATAGGTCACAACATATGAGTCTGACAGACATGGATAAACTGCAGGGGGGTTTTTCTCTGGCACCTTTACAGCAAAGTGTATTAATGTGTGCTAACCCTGTTAAGCCAATAAATAAATAAATAGAGAAGGAGTTCAACATCTTGTGAAATATGCAATATAATATTAAGGGGACTTTCTTAGATATGAAGCTAGCGCTAGCAGGCTGCTCTGCTCAAAGGTAAAACATCTGCACATGACAGACATATGTAACATACTTAACATACAGGACGAAACAAACAAGTAGTTCTGTTGTTTCAATTCAATTTTCATTGTTTCCTCGTTTCCAGTCTTTAAGCGCTTTTAGCTGTAGGTTGATATTTGATGGATAAAATGTATTAAATCTGGTGCATGTTTTTATTTCTCCTTCTTTCCTGAATCCACTAAAGCCGATACTGTAAGCCATAAAAAACACGTTTTAATAAATTTGTCTTTCTGTGACTCAGAATTCAGCCAAGAGTTCCCACCAAGCACCCTCACCCTGGAGGACCAATGGAAAGTGAGTATACACTCACACACATTCAGTACCCCCCCCCCCCCTTCATTCACAGAGATAATTGAGAATTTATAATTCAACAGAGCTCTGCTGCTAAATATCATGGCGCCTCCTGACAGCCACTTGCTCAAACAAACCCTTCAGGAAGCAAATAAAGGGATTGATTGGTTGTAGATGTGAGGAGGGGAAGACTGGAGGGGCTGCTGAGTGCCGGGTGAGAAGGAGTGATGAGAGATGGAGGAGGAGAGGGGTGGAGGAGCAGTGGATGTGAAGCTAATGAGTTTGGACAGCTCTGACGCTGCACAACAGCAGGACTGGAGCTCAGTGTGTGAGCGCGTGTGTGTGTGTGTGTGTGCGTGTGTGTGTGTGTGTCAGGCACAAGTCGTTGGGTCAGCGAGGGTCAAGGCCACATCGCAGACTTTACATCACGGTCGCAGCCAGAGCCGGCTGTGCCAGGCAGAGGGAGCAGATCCGACATGACTGATGTTACTGTACAGTGCACATCAGAAAAGCGACACACACACTCACACACACACTTTTTAGAGCCGTATGGCATTAGAGGATCACTCCACTTGCTATATAGTTCTTTACAAAAACCAACGCCTGTTATTTAGGCTCATTTTCCACCGTAATGAATGTGCAGCATGTCGTGATAATCACTATATCGCGATATATTTACAAACCAGCCACAACCGCTGCGTTCACGTTCTTCTTATTTTCAACAACCTTCTTGTTTGACACTTCAATGCGTGTGTAATGAATGTGAAATAAATTCATAATGACATTTTTTTTTTTTTTCCCCCTCAGGCAAGCGTATTTGATTAAATTCTTCCTGCCACGTATTTACGCTACGACTGGCAGCAGCTAGACAAAAGCGTATATTCTGCACGTTTTTTTTTCGGGTCGCCGTTTATTTAATTAACACATTAACGGATCAAATGACTAATGTCACTCAGCCCACAGAGAATTACCACCGGCTCTACTGTTCCTCAGCTTTACGGGCCGTTTTAGAGCCTTGAGGCACATTGTTTTGGTTTGGTTGGCAGATCTTTTGTCTTGGTTCAGTGTTGCTGAGCTCCAAACAGCAGACAAGGTTAACGACTACCTGGACACTAAAGAACTAAAAGAGACTTAATATTGAAGTTATATTCATTGAGATAGCTACGTCACATGACTCCAAAGGAAGGCTAATGCTAATGTTGCTGGATATTTACCTGCACATTCGTCATAACAAGTTAATTAGGTGATAATATGTCGATATTGTGTTTACAGCTTAATCCACTGCTTCCACCACATTAATAAATGCAGCTTAAATAACTCATTTTCTTTGAAACTTCTTGCGTACTTTCACAGGTATGGTGCTTCTTATCCATGTGGCATCTTTTACTTTCCATCTTTTCTACTATCAGCCTCTTATCTCTTACTCATACCTACTTAAAAATAATGCTTTTCTTGTTTTGCGCCGTCGACTGCAGTCAAGCACTTTCTCACCGTCGTATCTTTAAAAACAGAAAACTAATAAAGACGGCATTAAGCAGACACATCCTCGACGCCAGTAAGTCTAATGTGTAACAACTAAACTCTTGGCCGACAGACTTGAATGCACACTTTCCTCTTTGTATGTTATCAAGTAACTCAAAAAGCCCCTCCAGCGTACAGAAGCTCCCTGTTTAATTCTGCTGGTGTTACTGGGACTCACTGCCTCTCTGTATTTTCCAGGGTCAATGGGACTCCATCTCCCCTCTCGCTCAGCCCCTCCCCAGCCAGCAGCGGAGGTGGAGGAGCCGGGGGAGGAGCTGGAGGTGCCCCGGGCTCGTCGGGAAGTGTGGCTATTCCCCAACGGATTCACCACATGGCTGCCAGTCACGTTAACATCACCAACAACATCCTGCGGAGCTATGAACACTGGGAGACGGCCGACAGACTGGCCACTGACAGCCAAGGTAGGACCACAGAACGACTTGACGTGTGTTCCGCTTGTCAAAAAACAAGCAGTTTGCAAGCTGAAAGTTAAAAAACGTGGTTTTAAAGTGTGTGTAAGCCGTCATGATAGACAGAACTGTTGCTATATATAAAATATATCTTTCTAAAGACAAGGAATTCTTTACATTTTCCCTCAAATGTTTAGAAGTAGTAGTCGGACATGAAGCAGCCTCACTCGTCTTATAAATAGTTGTTCTATGAGACATTTTTTCTCGCAGTATTCTCTGACCTGAGGCACCTTAGAAGCGTCCTTGTATCCTCCCCTCACCTCAGCAAAGGGCGGATACTCAACCTTGATCCCACTGGCATGAGAAATGTATCCTCACTTACGTCCCTTGACCTGTGTTACCAAAGAACCCCCCCCCCCTTTACCTGCAGCCACACACTCAACACAGCCCACACTTCTGTTTACGACACGCCCGTAGTTGCTAAAAAATACACACTCTGCCTGCGACCAGCAGAAGCACATGGCTTATTATCATGCAGAACGATGTCATTGGACCGCCCCCTTTACTTTCCCCCCGCCCTCCTCCGCCTATGATTGTCCGGTGCTCGCTGCTTCCGTTGAGCGCGCGGGTTAAACGTAGGCGTGAGGAGGGAGATTGGCGAGTGACTAAATATTTAAAGTCAGCGTTGTATTTAGTACTCATATTTATTTCCATTAGTTAGATTACTGCTCGACAAATAATTTGTGGAAAGTGTTGTGAGCCAAGTTCTGAATGTGCCTCTGTTTGGATGAATGACCCGACTTTGTCTCTTGATGCCCACAGCACGGTCATAAAAAAACACCCGAACTGTAGTTATGTGTTTCCTTTCAGACACTAACCCTCAGTGACTGTGTCTCTCCCTCGCCCCCCTGTAGAGTTCTTCCAGGAGCTGGACTCAGTGATGGAGGCGTTGAGTCAGCAGAGCAGCATGACTGAGCTGGTCCGATACATCAGGCAAGGACTGCACTGGCTCCGCTTAGAGGCTCACCTGCTGTAAGGACTGGACCGGAGCCAAAATGTAAAAAAGAATAAATAAAAGAAAGAAAAGAGAAATGGGCCTCGGAGCTAGAACTGGGATAACAAGTGAGATGAGACTCATGACGATGCTTCAGTCCACTGGGATCTTTCAAATGACCCGACACCACCTACAGTAATGTAACGGCATAGACTGGGTGGATTAATTGGGCTGGAATTCACCTGCAATTAGGACTGAACAGTAATTAAGTTTGGGGGATTTATACTGTGAATCACAGAATACAAATTAGCACATTAAACATTTGGCTGATGCTGCTTTTGTGGAGAAACTGTGCATCAGTGCAGGTGGCTTAAATTCCTAAAGCGACAATAGATGTCCCTGAATAGAAATAAGAAGCAGAGAGGAACGGTAAAAAAAAAAGTATTTTTACTAAGACAGGATCACTTTCCAAAAGATATGTGAGAGGCTGATGTGATTAAGGAGGCAGGAGGGAAGGAAGGAGCTCAACAGAGGCTCTCCTGCTCCAGCTGTGGCCTAGAAACGTGCCTGCGATTGGGACTAGAATGAAAGCCTCGGGCTGATATCGATCCAAGTGGAGTACCGGTCCAATCCATTAGTTAAGGACCACGCTGGGAAAGAGGCTCAGCTACACGCACAAGAGCTGAGTGGATGCAGGCTGAAGTTAGTCGAGAAGCTGCCTCTGCTGCGTCTTCTTTCAGGAATGTAGCAACACACAGAAAGTAGGGACACGAAATTACTTCTAAAGAAGTTAAACAAGTTAACAAGTCAGTCAAATGTTTAAACAAAAAAAAAAGTTAGAATCCTTAAGAATTTCATCACCTAAAAGAAAATGTTTGATAGTATTTACGGCTGGCTTTTATTCTGCTATAGCCATCGAATGTATTTACAATCGCGAGTTACCTTTCATATAGGAGTTTGCGTTGTCAGTGGCGTTCACACGCGCTGGGGATTCACAGGAAACACTGCGCGCAAGGTGGAAGACCAAAGATGGCTCATGCTTCAATGCAATGACATAATCCAGGAGAGCAGAGCAGCTTCTCACGGGCATTTTAAAGAGAAAGCATATTTACGTCTGTACATGTATAGCTACAGCAATAACGACGCTAGAAACAGATACACAAGCTGCTCTTCTTCTTCTGCTGTTTCTGACAGAGTAGCTGCTCAAAGATCGTTTCCTGCCCCAACAACAATAAACGGGTCTTTTTGGAGCGAAATTTTAGGACTATCAATATTAAGAGATGCCGACCACAGGTGTCGCTAAACCAATCACAAGTAAAGTCTGAAGGGTTATAATTTAAATCTAGATTTGCTTCTGGTTAACCACAACAAATCAGATTATTCACGTTTATACCTCTCAATGGGGCCAGTTACTGTTTGAAAGTGTTCCATACTATGCCAATATGAGTTTAAATGCTAATACCAAAAGTGTATATAAATACACAAGCAGTCATACAAGGATTTTGCCGTTAAAAACAAAGTCTGAAATCGGCAAAATGTTGATTTTTGAATTCTGAATCATCAAAGAATAAGTAAACAAGACAATGAGTTTGACATTTGATGACAGCTTTTCATACTCGAGCGCGTTTGATACTCGTGTTGCGGTTTGAAACCCGGCCCCGCCCCCTAACGCTTTGTCACTCGCATGTGATCTGGTTCAGCGGGTCGTTTGAGTAGAAGCTGTACAATCAAGTCAACATAACCCCAACGCTAACTGGGCTGGACTGAGGACTGGTCACGTTGCAGCGCGGGGAGTTAACAGCTCAGCAGAATTCACTCGTCCTACAAACGAGGACTTTCTTCCATCATAAAAAGCATCTGTCTGGTTCTTCTCTTACTGGTTATGGGCTTTTGTGAAATTCCACTCAGTTCTATTTCCCATAGTAACCCACCCACGCAGGTGTCAAACACTTACAGGGGGGCGGGGGGGGGGGGGGGGGGGGGGGGAGACTACAACATTCAGTGTGATTTGGCTCTAATTAAGCCGCCACCCACGTGCAGATCAAGTAAACAGGGTGAAAGTGTCATGTCGGCTTTTCTCCCCTGATGTCGAAAAATGTGCGCCGCGCTTAATGAGATCAGATGCTCGGCTGGATTTCTTGTAGTCCGTTCCCAACATTTGTCGTGTCGTGTTGTTCGTGTGTATACGTGTACAGCTGATTTGTCAAGTCTATTTAAATCATTAACCTGACTGGACAATACTGATGTTTGTGTACCATAATGTACAGACTGTGACTCCTGAAAACAGTGTTTGTTTGTTTGTTTTTTTTTCGTGTCCTGTGAATGATTACATGTGAGTGAATGAGGAAGTGAAACAAGAAAATAGGGTATCTATAAATATATATTTGTGTGTGCGAGGGAGCGCGCGAGCGAGAGAGTGCGTGTGACTGTGTGTGTGACTGTGTGTGTCCATGCACAGGCTTTGGCTGCATTTACACAGCACCAAACATGATCTGATTTTTAACCCTTTGTGGCACATCGAAACAAAAAGGAGAGTTTGTCGTTTCCTTGTGGCTTCTCCTGTTTTCACATGTGATGTAAAGATTTAAAGTCTGGATTTGTTTTCTAGGTCTCTGTAAGTCCAGCACATTGAGCATGAGTTTTTAAGTTTTGGATCATTTGACCATCGCTGAATGTGTATGGAAGACAATGCGGATGTGAAAAGTAATTTTCACTTTGACAAAAAAAAAAAGAAAAAAAAAAAAAGAAACTCAAGTGCCTCTATTTGTGTCCAGTGGGAATTGCTCTATTTATTTAAGAACAAAGAATTAATCTAAATGATTTTCCATACCATATTGGTATAAATATGAGATTGTTTTTCGTAAAATCAAATGTTTCCACAAGCTTTTTACTGGCGTTTATGACGACACCAGGGTTTGGCTTTAAGAAAAATGTGTGATTTAACGTGTCAAATTTGCATTCGTTGCTGGAGGTTTTTTTTCTTGATGATTTGAGCAAGTATGGGTTTGTCTGAAATGCCTGAAAAATGTAAACCATCGCATGCAATAAATGATAGCTTCAGACCAAGAACTACTTGTGTCCATTTTGAAAAAGGAAAAAAAAAAAAAACAACAAAAAAAAAAAAACAGTCAATGTATTTCTTGTCGCATAGTCATTTACAGTGTGGATGTTCTGCATCACCTGAAAATACAGAGCCGCTTTAAATGCACAACACACAAGTTAACCGTCCGATGGAGGTAACAACGTTCAAGAGCATCAAGTCACTTAACAGGAAGAGTTCGACATTTTAAGAAATACGCTTCCTTCAGAGAGTTAGATGAGAAGATTGACACCACTCGTGCCTGTTTGCTCAATGTGAAGCTAGCAGCTGGTTAGCGTAGCTTAGCATAAAGAATGGAACCAAGGGAAACGGCCGGCTTGGTTTGTGCCAATGTTAACATTAATGTCAACATCCATCCACAGTTCTGGCACCTGTAAATCTCACTAATAACACATTGTATCTGGTGTGTTTTAGGGCTGGATCAAATACGTAATCATTGGTCTAATTAGAATGTTTATATACGCTTATTTTTGTACGATGTGTAAAATGTGTGGAAAGTTATTTTTTACAATGTCAGGACGTCCGTGTCGTCAGGAGAATCTCAGCGCTGATACGCAAACTTCTTGTCCGAAATATTTAATATATATATATATATATATATATATATATATATATAATATTAAATATTTCCACTCTCGAATTTCACATAGTCGCATTTTTCGAGTCGCGTCATTTTACAAATTTGTAACTTTTCATTGACTTTGTATGTAATCGCACCGCTCGAAAAATTCGCTTTGTGTTTAATGTGACACTATAAATCCTCCCGCGCGCTTGAACCTTCCCCCGAGCTCGATTTCTTTTTTTAATTCGGGGCCGCCAGTCTTCTGCTCAGCTCCAGATTCAGCTCACAGACATACGAGTGGTAACTCTTAGCGAGGAAGTGAATGAGCGTATTTCCCAAAGTGCGAAACTATTCCTTTAAAATGGACTCATGGTTCTTTATCTGAAAGCCTGAAACTCCACTCCCGGTTGTTTAACAAAAATGCCTTTTTCTAAAAATGATTTGAGGTCATGAAGCCAAATTAGCCGAGTCCCAATGAGCCAATGAACTTCTACCACAGCCAACAAACTAAACCCACTAACTGTCCGACCTCAGTCCTCACAAGGCAAGAGTTGATCCACAGTGTTGCTCAGTCCAATTCAATGATGTTCGATGTTGTTTTGTTTTATGGTGAAACAGTGATGTTGCTATATGGTTATTGTTCATTTCACACAATGGTCCTTATTTTTGATTATATGCAGCGGTACAATATACTTATACAATAATATGCTGTAAAATGTCAAAAACATTGCATTGGTGACATCGTGGGAAGCATCGGTTTCATCTCACTATGCTACGTGTCACATGATGGTAAATGTTGAACTCATGCAACAGTTCTGTTGACTATATGCAATGTCAGTATGTCGGTATATTCGGAGACATTTCGGGGACAGACTGCCTCAGCATGGCCTTTTATTCTGCTGACATCTTATTAAATATCTCATTAGCTCCTGTTACATTATCAGTTGTCAACTTGTTTATCAGAAGCAGCAGTGACAGAATCAACGTCGCTGTTGGTGTGATTACAATAGAGCGCTAAACAGACTGATTTATTTTTTGACAACAGATGGGTACAAGCCGATAATACATTGATAATCTCTCCAGTCGTGATGAGTGTCTCTAATATGTGTTTGCATTTCAGAAAATCACAGATACACTTTGATTGCTTAGGAAAGTGCCAAGACTGCCTCATACAGTAAATGAACTCGCAGTATTTATAAGGATAATAAAGTTGTTTTTCTTCTCAAATTCCTGTAATCTACCACAGAGCTGCTTTTTTCTTGGGTTTTTTTTTTTTTTTCTTTTTCCATTTGATTGTCCTGAGTTGTACTGTCAGAGTCCTGCAAGTATTTAGGAGAGATTATTCTCTAGTTATCCAAAAAAAGAATCACTTGTTTTGGGGGTCACTGGAGGGAGACACTAACACCGTCAGTAGCACACGGGTCAGTTCTGGAAAATAACTGCTATTTTGTAATAAGTCATTTTGGGAAATACGCTTATGCGCTTTCTTTCCGAGAGTTGATGATGTGTGTTGATACACAAAAAAAAAAACGTGTTATGCATGGACCAAAAAACCAGGAGGCAACTAGCCTAGCTTAGCATTAAGACGGCTAGCTTGTCTCTCTAAAGTTCAAAACTCTGCATAGTAATTCTAACCCTAATTAACCCTTTCATCCCATTTTTATCCATGAACTTTTTCCTAAACCTCACAAGCAGATTTGTTGTTGTTGGAACGTTGAATTCATTAACCGCATGTTTAAAACTGCGACCACATGAGACAAACTGGGAATGAGAATGGGACATGGAAGGACATGAAGAAGCATACATTGTGTAGACATGTGCAGGCTATTTATACGCCTTCCCCTGAGATCTCGTTGTCCAGCTTCATATTCGGCCTCGAGACAAACAGACCATGCTATCAGACTCCTCTTATTCTCGGAAAGAGAGCGAATGAGCTCCATTTCTTTAAATCGGCACTTTGTATTGCGGTTGCTATAAAGCTATTGTATTAGGATAATGTAGTCGGCCTTCTGGGCTTCTGTATGTAGTGGACAGACAGAAGACAAACATACAGATCGTCAAATTAAACCCATCAGTAAGCAAGTCAAATCCATTTTACAGTAAACAGGAAACCTTTAAAGCAGTATACTTTTAACCAGTGATATTCCCTCTGAAGCCATGTGAAACTCTGCCACGGTTGCTTTGATGCAACATGTGCAGTTAACTTTAATAGCTATTATTATATCCTGGGACTCAAAAGTGTTAAATCATGCAGGGGTTCACAATGGCCCAGACGAGAACAACCCGTAAATCAGGAAGTTACAAAAAACCCTGTGTTGACTCTGAGCACGTCATTCTGTTTCCTGCAGTGAGAAGCTGTCAGCTGTTCCTCAGCGCTGATGTAGAATAAGCCCGGGTCAGCTTACTCCACTACTCTGAATTTCATCCAAACTAATCTTTAAATTTAGCGAAAATGTAGCTGTTTGTAAACGAAGCACTTCCCCAGCATCAGTGGTTGTTCGGGCCGGATTCTATCAAAAACAAAGAGCCTTAATCATAAACCTCTACTGTAAACCTGCTGATTTAACCCTAAAACCAGCAGATGCACCAGTACACAGTATCCTTGGCGATAGTCTACTTTGCTTATTGCAAGTATACAACAGAATCAAACTTCATGTGGTATTTATTGATGTTAAAATGCTACATGGCAAGTGTTGGGCATCCCAATATGTAAAAAAATTAGCGTGTTTTAAGCCAGACTTTGGTGGTTTTGAGACGGGCAGCAAACACGGTGCCTCTGAAAAATCATAGGCTAAACGCAACATTGTAAAGATTTCTACAAAACAACACCTGAGAACACATCTGTCCAACATGGATCGCATTGTATTTTTAAATGTGTTGCACAACTTCAGCCGTTTTTCTTCTGTTTCTATCAGTGCTATCTTTTGGCCTTTTATATGGTTCTTTTTATAATGAAGTTGTTCTATGTGATGATCAGAAATTGTGATGCAGTTCCATTGTTTTTAAATATTTAATGTCTCTAAGATATGGATTAAAATCTGTTTGAACCAGTGGCCCTGCTGCTCTCATGGTCTTATTCGTGTTAATGTAAGTTATTAACTGCACAAGTTTCACGGTCTTGTCTATTATTATCTAAAAAATTGACCCTATTCACCTGCAGCGTCTCTTCCCAACATGCAATATGCAGCTTTTATAAAGATTTGCACTCATGAGATTTTCAAATGAACTACGAGACAACATAAAACCATGCTTTCATTTTGCATTATGAAGTTTCTGATTCAGTGACGGTAACACAAGAGAGCAGTAAGAATGATCCAGAGTTAATACGCAACCGTACAATGACTTTTGTTAATGAATATAATTTCTCTGATTTTGCACTCAAGATTCTTTTATAAATACGCCTTTGAGTGGCCTTGATGTATTACATTATAAGAGCCAAGCTAGTCTTCTTATTAGCACTAATGGACTCTTATTTCTACATCATAGCAACTATTAGCCTACTTCACAATGCATGATTAATTCATTGAATATAGCCGCACATTAGAATTCAAGAGGGAAGAAGAAGAAGAAGAAGAAGGCCGCGTGTCTTGAGAGGCGGGGGGGAGGGGACGGGGAGCTCGATGGACTTTAGAGTGTGTGAGAGAAATGAGAAGAATAAAGACAAAGACAAGGGGGTCTCGTGTTAAAAGCCAAATTAAAGTGTGAATTTTCTGGGTGACATAAATCCCGTCTAATTAAGTATTTCCCTAAATGAGTAAGGAGGTGGAAAGCCTATTTGCACACCCTGAGACATTAGCTGAGTGTGTGTGTGTGTGTGAGTGTGTGTGTGTGTGTGTAGAGCCAACACACTGACAGCTTAGATTTATAGCTTTAATTGCTATAGGTAACCATGCAGTCAAATAAGCTCTCGGAGATATGGTTAAGCATCACACACACGCACGAAAAACACACAGACCAAAATATATGCACACACACATATTGCAGCAATAAGTATCCATTAACCCCGATGGGTAATCTGACCCGCAGTTGAAACCATGAATACAAACTATGGATGAAGATCCTTCAACATCACTATTAAAATCTGCCGGTCGTGTGCAATAATTGCGTCCCCACAGCCACTAAACAGCTCAGCTAAAACACTGGATCTATTCTTTAAAACAAAAGTGTTTACACAGCTGGATAGAAACACAGCTAATGTAGCATGAGCACTTGAACCTCATGCACACTGCTGTTATTGACTTTTACATGAGGACCGGCGCTGCGAACAAGACGGCCCATGTGCGAGTTTTCCTGGTGTGTGACACGCTGACAGAGTTTTAAAGTTGTAAGAAGCTCATTATCCATCCCCGCGTTATATTCTTACACGCTACCGGAATAAAGAACTGGCTCTGGGCCTTAAAATGAAAGCATCTGACTGAAGAGCGGAGTTGGTTTTTAAATGGATATGTATTTAAATCAAATGCAGGCTTTTTTTTCTCAAAGAGTTTCGATTCAGGAACAGAAATGACGAGAATATTGAGAGGAGATTTTGAAATAAATATTGCTGCTATTTTTACCAGCAGTAAGAGGATGATTCTACAGCTTTGCACTGAACTTACATTTACTCTTTGTTTTACGAGGCTCACAGATCCTGGATACTGATAATCTATATATATAAATATATATCTAGTCTATCTATATGATCTAAAATGCAAGTAAATGATGACTAAGACATTGTTATGATATACTATACTATTACATGTTTTATGATTTGTTTTAAAAAAAATGTATAGATACTATGACATTTTTTAGGCCTTTTTTTAATTTATGACATACTATACTATTACATGTTTTATGATTTATTTATTTATTTTTTTTAGATACTATATTGTGACATTTTTTGGGACTTTATGACATTATACTAAGACATTTTATTTACTTTCTAGTGGCATAATATACTATGACTCTTTTTATGACATTTTCTATGACATTTGACTTGACTTTTTTTTTTTTAGATACTATACTATGACATTGAAGGACTTTTTTATGGTATACTACCGTAATTTCCGGACTATTCAGCCCATCTGAATATAAGCCGCACCCACTGAATTTTTAAAAAATATATATTTTGTACATAAATAAGCCGCACATGTCTATAAGCCGCAGGTGTCTACCGGTACATTGAAACAAATGAACTTTACACAGGCTTTAACGAAACACGGCTTGGAACAAAAATAAATAGGCTTTTAAACGCCTTCAACTTGAAAGCTGCATCATATGTCTTTCTCCGTGTCTGATGATGAGGGTGACAACATGACCGTAATCAGAATCACCGTTCATAATGTCCGCTGTTTAAAATGTCCGCTGTTCAAAATGTCCGCTGTTCATAATGTCCACTGTTCATAATGTCCACTGTTCATAATGTCCACTGTTCATAATGTCCGCTGTTCATAATGTCCGCTGTTCAAAATGTCCGCTGTTCAAAATGTCCACTGTTCATAATGTCCACTGTTCATAATGTCCACTGTTCATAATGTCCACTGTTCATAATGTCCACTGTTCATAATGTCCCCTGTTCATAATGTCCGCTGTTCAAAATGTCCGCTGTTCATAATGTCCGCTGTTCATAATGTCCGCTGTTCATAATGTCCGCTGTTCATAATGTCCACTGTTCATAATGTCCTCTGTTCATAATGTCCGCTGTTCATAATGTCCGCTGTTCATAATGTCCGCTGTTCATAATGTCCACTGTTCAAAATATCCGCTGTTCATAATGTCCGCTGTTCATAATGTCCGCTGCTGAAGACATTCCAAGAACTAATAATGCAATTGAAGGTTGTCATAATGTTTTTAGAGGTTCAGTTGGTACACTGAATGAAACACCGAGAAATTTTGTAAAAAAGTTAATTACCGTAACGAATGGGAAGTTTGAGCTCGATTTACGTCACATTATGTGACGGTGCTCAGTTTTTTGGCGACATGAAGCTTGTGAAAGCGGGAAAAATCCATAAATTAGCTGCGTCATTGTATAAACCGCGAGGTTCAAAGTGTGGGAAAAAAGTAGCGGCTTATAGTCCGGAAATTACGGTATACTATGACACTTTTATGAAATAATACACTAAGACATGTTTTGCTTTCTAGAGGCATAGTATGCTACAACTCTTTTTATGACATTTATATTATTACATTTTTCCTGACATACAATGTTATGATTCTTTCTGACACACTATACTGACTTTTTTTTTTAATGACATTTTCTGTGACATTTTCTATGACAAAATACATTTTGAATTTTTTTATATATATTTTATTTCATTGATTTCCAAAGTGTTTATCCCACATGAGTAGGAGATACAAAACGTATATATATTTAACTTCATTTTCAATTCTCATCCCCCAACGACAAAGAAGCAACATGCTTATTATTTACTCACCCGTATGAATTATTCAAACAAAAGTGAAGATAAAATAAAACAATAATAACAAAATAAAACAGGAGAGGACGCTCGACTGTGATGACATTCATTGGTTCCACCCTACGATGCATCAACAGGCCCCTCATAACTTAATAGAGGTTTGAAAGAACCTGTAAGTGTGTATTTATTTTTTTCTAGCTTTAAGAAGTACACAACATCTTTGACCCAATGAGAAAAGGACACGTTGTTTCCGTTTTAAGAGGATCAGACTCCTCAGGAGGAGGCTGGTAAAAGCCATCGCCACACCGCTTTGTTTGGTCAGAACTGCACGGGATCCCTTTGACATCAAACCGAAGAGCGCGCAGACTGGGTCAGGGTCAAACTGAGCTACAAACATCTCACTGAAAGCTTCACAAACACTTATCCATTCGGACACAGCCAGAAGATGTGCGTTACGTCTGCCGGCCGGCCTCTACGCCGAGGGCACGGCGCCGCTGTAGAAAACTCTGTGCATCACGTTCAGACGGATGAAGCCGTGTTCAGCCGACGGAGAGGACGTGTGTATCGAGTCTAAGACAGAGTCCCATTGGTGGCGTGTTAAAACTACTCCAAGATCTGAGTCCCGGGCTGTTCTTATATGTTCAATGGAGTGTGCACCGGTGTCGGTAATGAGCTCATGAATCTGGGATGTCGAGCCTCTACGGTCTGCGTTCAACTCAAGGATGTGGTTGATGTGCGATTTTATCTGGAAATGAATCAAATAGTCTTTCGTTCAAAGCTCTTAATCTGCAAATAACGGGATAAATGGTTCTTAGGTAAGTCACAGAGTTGGGACAATTGAGAGGAAGATGCAAACGTTTCTTCTATGTGTAGATTATGACTCGATCTGATCCCTTTGTTGGAGCAGAGAGTAAATGCAGGAGTCTTTTCACTGCATGTCTAAACTGAGCCCATATTCTTATTGAGTGATTAACTATTATATCTGAATTTAAATTATTGCACAAACCAGTGAGCCCAGTCTTGGTTTGATGATTGCACCCAGTCTGCTTTTCAGGCAATTGGTTCGTCTTCGATCCAATGAATTAACTTCTGGATGTGATATTAGGATTTATTTTTTGACATTTTTGTGGCATCCTATATTATGACATTTTACGGTATACTATGAATTTCTTAAAAACATTTTTTAAGACATAAAATACTATGACGTTTTTATGACTCTTTAGTGGCGTACTATACTGTGACTTTTATTTATAACATTTTCTATGACATAATATTTCATGATTTCTTTATGAATTTCTAGTTGCACTTTATGACATTTTAGTGGCATACTACACCCTGACTTTATGACATAATATATTATGATTTTCTTGTAAGGTTTTGCTGGTGGTGGTGAAAGCTGCTGTGTTTGAGGTGTAAAGCACGATGGAAACTATGGACTTTTTAATGCCATTTTAGTGGTATGAGACAATAACCTTTTTTATGACATAATATATTATTAATTGTTTATGTCATACTACACTATGACTTTTTAATGACATATTATACTATGACTTTTTTATGACTTTCTTTATGGCATTTTGTGTCATAAAATATCATAAATATTTTATGACATACAAAACTGAGTTTTTTATGATCTTTTATGATGTACTATACTATGACTTTTTATAATAAAATATTTATTTTTTTTTTTTTTTTTTTTTAATGACTTTTCTGTTGATGTTTTTAATCTCGTTCTCCAAACAGTAGCTTGTTATTGCTATAATTGACATTCCACGAATAATGCATTTCACTCATTTTTAACACCACAGGTTTCCCTCACCAACCAAAGAGTTGATTACAGCCATTCAACTTCATTAAAAGTAACCCAGTCAGAAAATTAATTCCCTCCGTCTCACTGTGCGGAGTGACACTTTTTAATTGAGTGCTCCTCCTCCTTAAAAGTCCATCATCCATTAGCTAATCCCGCTTATCCTTAGAGTGTGGAGCCAAACCCAGCTGTCATTGGGCAAGATGTGGGGTACACCGAGAATGTCACGGGGCTGACACCTACAGAGACAGACAGCCATTCACACTTACAGTCACAGCTACAGGCAATTTAGAGTCACCAATTAAGCTAACCTGCATGTCTTTGCACTGTGGTAGTGGAAAAAAAAGTCACGCAGGGACAGAAAGAACATGCAAACTCCACAAAGACCAAGGTAGAGCCGGCCAGCAGGTTCAAATCCAGAAGCAATAATCATGCTAACCACTGCAAAAGTGATTTTATTCTAACAGGGGGCTTCCTATTCATCCCTGCAGTTCACAGCTCCAGAGGCGCTAACGAGGGAAGAGCTCGTCACCTCTAATTGAATGACTCCTGATTAAACTGCTTTCACATTGGCAGCCAACATATCACATCTTGTCTGACTTCTAATTGGCCGCTTCCTCGATGCTCCACGTGCTCTGGAGATACACTACAGATGTCTACATTGTGAATCAGAACAGACAGTGGAGCAGAGAAGCACAAGAGATAACGAGAGATGAAACATACCGGCTTACAGCAGAGGACTAAACGACTAAATATCCCGCTAATAAAAGGTGACGACATCTTGCATTTTGGTGCATTTTTTCACGACATGTTCCTGCTCTCTGGGGTAACTTGGTTTAAAGTGTCTGCGTCCTTTCTAATGACCAGCAGGGGGCGACTCCCCTGGTTGTAAAAAGAGGTCCGATTGTATAGAAGTTTATGAGAAAATGACCCTTATTCTCACTCGATTTAATATCTTCGTAAACATTTTCTAAAGGAGTTTTTGGTCTAAATCGCTAGTGTCAAGTCTTGTTCAATACAATATGATGTTCACTTAGTAAACTATGGTGTCATTTAGGGTAAAGTAGAGTAGGGTATGCTTCAGGCTGTGGCCACCGTGTGATTGACAAGTTGCTACCACAGCATCGCTACGACGGCGTTCAGCTGTACTTAAAGACACTAGTGATTCAGACACCTGCACAGGTGCTTTTTAATTATTAAGGCTGATAAAAGCACTGCTATGCTTGCTCACTAAACTCCACCCTCAGCTGTATTCAGTCTGCTGAACCCACTGCACACCTACTGCGGTACCACCAACCGCCGGCTGGTGAACATATGGAGCATAAGCAGCTACACTGAACTTACTACCAGCTACAACATACTATAACTTTCCTACAGTGTAAAACTGGCCAAATAAATACTGTAAGCAGCTTAGTGGCCTCAAAAGAACGAGACAGCAGAGTCTACAAAATTAATTTGGCCCTTGAAGAACATTTCTGGTGAAAAACAGCTCCTCTGAGAAATACTCTGAAACCACTTATTCAAGTCCTTGGGAGGCTGAGTATACTACAGTTTGTTTACTATTCCTGGATTCATGTGCACACACACACCCTTGGGACGAACCCTAGTCATGATGCAGCTGAGCTAAGCGTTTTTTTACACACTCTCCCTCTCTCTAATGTAATTGTGTATGTCGGCAACGTTAACAGAAAGGCAGCGTGACCTGCCAGAATATGAGCCCATAGCACTAATGCGATTACCAGTGTATGAAACATAATGATGGGCAATGAGAGTGAGACAAAGACGGAGTGGACTGGAGGGAAGGAGCAGGTAAGAGAGTGAGAGAAAGAGAAAAGGGCAGCGGCAGAGGAGCAGAGCGCGAAGAAACAGCAGGTGAACAGGAACGTAATTGTCATTAGATCAATTTGATCGTGGTCAGAGATCACCGCTTGTGGAGATAAATATTGATCTGATAAAACCACTGCGGCAGAAATATGGTCCAACGTGAATACAGGCGGAGTAGGAGAGAGTAGTTACAGCTGCACTTACTCAGACCAGTGCAACGCAGGCTGAAAGAGCTCTGATAAACAAAGATAGCATCTAGCTGGTGAACACAGTGGAGCATTTAGCAGCTGAGGAGTCAGATATTCCCCCTCAGGAGTTTGTGGAGACCAATAACGGAGCTAAAAGGAGAGAATATTGGATTTACAGACATCAGGTGGACAGAAAAGCGACCCCAAATAAATGTTCCTCTGCTGGCGTTAATAAGGAATTATATACGCTGGATGTGTGACTAGGCAACAGTTTGCTATGCTAACAAGTTAGCCGCATACTTAAAGTTCTCCCTGGAGTTTTCTTGTATACAAAAAGTTATGTTTACATTAAGTGTTGCTTACCAAAATGCATTGAGTGCATCCTTGAGGTCTAACTTGCTCATTGCATTTCCTTCCTCATAAAACATTTGCAAAAGCCAATTTATTAAATATATATTTTAAAGTTCCAGTGTTTAGGATTTTAGGGAGCAGAAATGGAATCAAATATTCAGAATAATGTTAAAACGTTGATCAACTCATAAAAATACCTCTTCATAGTGCTAGAGCGAAAGTACTAGTGGTAAAAAACAAAAAATAAAAATAAATACCTTCACGCGGTGCTTTTAAAAGTTGGTGTTTGACAGCTGGTTTCTGCTGCCCCCTAGTGGCCCAAAAAAAAAAAAAACAGAAATTGTAAGTTCCCGCGTCGCCAGTAAAATCCTCTTCAGGTTTTACAAATACACATTTCTCATAAAACGATCCATTGCACAGATAGTTACAAATAGATCATAAAGAAATGTACAACTGTAACCCATGAGGCAAACATGAATGTTGTGAGCAAAGGAGGAGAAGTAAATGGAATGAAAAGAGGAGAAGAAATGATTACGAGGTGAAATTGGCAGGGGAGAGATGTGAAGCGTTTCCCTGGTCTCCATATTTTTGACTTTTCATTTGGAGCATACAGACTTCACTTCAAGCAGAGTTCCACACATGTTCTGCATGATTGCCCAGAAATTGAAAACGGTAAAAAAGAAAAAAAAAAAAAAAACTCAAAAGGCATGAGACTGAATTCATACTACATTTCAAAATGCAATTACAAGGCTTTTAACGGTTTGTGTTGCCCGGACAGATCGACTCTGTGGAAACATGCACAAATTAGGAAATGTTCAGTTTGGTCCAAATTCTTCCAGTGCCAGAGAGCAAAGCATTCTCTGCTCGCTTGTCTGAGACACGACCGAGGAAGCAGGGAGAGAAAACACAGAATAGACTGGAGAGGTCCCGGGGGAGCTCCCGCGCTGCTCTGCAGCTTTACACGCCTGCTGTGGGAGAGCACGAAATGCACCACAACAGGAGTGGTGTGTGTGTGTGTGTGTGTGTGTGTGGACAGGCTGCAAAGTGTGCTTTGTTTCTGCAGGACAAACAGGAATACAGACACACACACTCATACACACACACGCTGGGGGTTGCGAAGCTAAATAACAAAAAAAAAAAAAAAAAAAACTGTCAAACTTGCAAAAATATTTTTATTTTTTAAACAAACTAAATCGATTCAGACATAAATATATTAACAGCACGTCCTTGCCAAGCTTGGGATTTGAATTATTTCTGCAGCATTTATTTTTTATTTTCCCTTCAGAAAGCTGGAGCTCAGGCTCGAAGCTGCTCTGACGCAACAGAACTCAAGGATAAGCTCATTCTTCTTTTGTTAATATCCGTCTGTATGGACAGTTCAGTGCTGGTTATATCCATCGTTACAGGCCGCATGTGCAGCAGCAAACCACTGAAAAAAACAACGTAAAGTGTCACAAATGTAATTGGATCAACAGGGGAAGAAATGCAAAATAAACCCAGCCAATGCATTTGCATGTCAAGAATTCACCTGACATGATAGAATCACACTGATTACATGATTCATCTGCATCACATTAACCAGTCTAGCCTACAATAAAAAAATTGACAGACCGAATCCCCTCGTTATTGGACCTGAAATTCAAGCTGAAATTGCTTTCTTCTGAAATTGCCACAGTGCAAAATGTTCACGCATTGGAACAGCAGTAAAATTGTAGCTCCAGTCCGTTTAATTTGCATTGAATTATAGGTGGCATTTACTAACTTCATTTTGGGTCCACAAATTGATCTGAACTGACTGTTTACAAGGAGGGAGGCAAATAGCTGCGAGTGACATCAAGTGCAAATAGAAATGTCACATAGTTTAACACTACAGTACGAAACCGTGCAAGTCCCTTTTAGCTGTTGCACTTCAAAGTGAAGCGACGACACCTGAGGCAGACGGGATGATCAATAGAACAGTCGGGAAACAGAAACTGGTGTCGCTATTCATCAAAAAGGGGCTAATTCTTCAGGTTTCCTCAATATTCCTTCAGATGAAATGACTTGGCAGATAAAAGCTTGTAAAATGTGATGTAATCATTGCCCGTCAGACGTGTCCGTCACCAGTTCATGCTTCCAGGTAAAGGTTGCCTGGTTCAGCTGCTCAGACGTCTGATAAAGGAATAGTTCAACATTTTTGGAAATATGCCATTTGATACCACTCTCGTGTCTGTACACTTAGCTTAGCATAAATGGAGGAGCGCTGGAACTTTCTCAGTTCCTGAAATTCGTCATTTTTACATTTCCTTTTGTGCACACATTAAAACAAAATATAAAAAGATGTTAATAAATGTGCTTTAAAGTGCCAGGATATCTGTTTTCCCTGATTCCAGTCTTTATGCTAAACTAATTGCCAGAGAGCCCCCCCCACCCCATACAGACAGAGCTCCTCATGTAACTCTGAAAGAAGCAAATAAGCTCATTTAAAAAAAAAAAACAAACAAAAAAAAACAACAGTAAGTCAAACTTTTTCATTACTGTAGATAATCAGAAATCTTTCTACTAGCTGCTCAAATTTGAGTGGTGTTAAATTAGAAAGACACTTCCCTCTCACAAGTGAGTCATCCAGATTATACAGACGTCGCTGGCAGGTGCGAAGAGGCCGACAATGAAAACACCGGAATTTGTGTTTAGCAGCAGGATGACAAACCAATCAGAAGTTTCTGTGCACTCATGGATGTTTTTCTTTGTCAAAGAACACCCAGCTCTGCCTGCCAATGAGTTCTTAACGAGGAACATTAGCCTGCAGAACTGAGCCTTAAAGATTAATAGTGATACCACATAATACTAAATCAAGTCTGCATTATGTTGAAAAGAAATATTCAAGGCATTCCCCCTCTAGTTAGCTCGTCACCCATCCATCCATCTTCCCTTTGTACTCGTCTCCATCCGTCCATCTGTTGGGTTTTATTCTCGTCATCACGCCTTCCTCTTCCTCCCTGCTGAGAGGTAGAGGAGCTGCAGCTTCATTCTCATCTGCAGACTCACAGCCTGGACAGCAAACACACGCCAGAAAACAAGCGAGCAAATGAATAAATGAGTGGAACTTGTGGCGTGTTTTTTTTTTTTTGCTTAAAAATTAAAAATGGAAGCTTACACGAGGCAGGCCGGCCATCTTCGTCATCATCACACTGTGGTCAGAGTCACTGTAGACGTTGTCATCCTCCCCGGGGTCGTCCGCCAACATGTACAACTCTCCTGCGTGGACGTCTGAGACATTCACCTAGATGGAGAGACAGGCGTTATAGACAAAAGGTCATCCGTTAACCACACGCGGCGATCTCCACGCTGTGCAGGGACACCAACCTGAAACGTTTTAGGGTTGAATCCCAGCCAGAGAGTGTATCTATAGTCCCAGGAGCGTAGAGAGTAACCCATGATCTTTATGTCTTTAAGGTCAGGGAGGTCAGAGTTCACCTAAAAGAAGAACATTCAAGCATCTTAAAACTGTAGAACTTTCTGCTGGGCCGACATTGACATTTCAATTCTAAAAATCAATTATTTATTTATTTTTGCATGCTATTCGTCGTTTTTAAAGCCAGTATTGTGCACAGCTGCAGATAAACATCAGGCTACACTAATATTATTAGTATTATACCATTTGTAAAAACAGTCCAGTGCTGGCTTCGTAGGATTGTTTCAGACTCGTGTGATCCAAACATTTCCAATAAATCCAGAGTTGTGAAGTCCAAAAGTCAACATTTACTGAAAACAGATAACTGTGATCATATCTAAAATTCACAAAAACTTTTTTAATATAACAAAACAACCTGTTGTGATCCATATTTGTTGCCGTTGGCCTTTTAAAAACAACATTTTTAACCGCGGTCAAAAAAACAGTTTGCTCTCCTGCTTGTCGCACACAAAGGGAAAGTTGATTTAATAAAAAAAAGACTAATTGAATCAGATTAAATCACTTAATTCAAACTGAGATTTTTTTTTTTTTTTGCTAGGGACAAACGTTCAAGGCTTCCATCGAGGTTTTCTATGAAGCTTCGAACGTTTCTAAATGTTTGTTTTTTTATTAAAGACATTCGGTGCGGCCCTACTTTCTGCAGTGCTAATCTACAGCTGCTGCCAGCTCATCCTGCGAGCCGGCCGATGAGCCGCTGTCAGGCTGCCAAAGTGTTCCGTACGGAGATTAACCTACAGCAGGTGCAGCACTCTCATCTGGATATGTTAATTCAAAGATCTTGTGCTTGTGGCTGGCAGCTCTCGTACGAGCAGGCACACAAAGCAGCGGGGTCAAAGAGCGTAACGACACTCGTTCAACACGACTTCAGCTTTCATGACCTTCACTCATTTCGACATTTTATATGCATCTACATAATCCAGTCATTAAAAGTAACGGTGTGAAATATTAATTTAAAGAATGTGCCTGCCTGATAGAAACCAATAATGATTTAACCTTTACGTGGCTCGTGAGAAGCTTTTTGATTTGCTTTTCGAAACACTCCCGTCTGGTACCTGAGGTGCGTCAGCAGGTCGAGGGTACTGGCTGAACGCCATGGCTTCCACATTCTCTCCCTTTTCTCGGCGTCGGAAGGTGCGGGCCAGGTTGCCTCCTTGTGTACACAACTCCTTCTGAAAGCAAGAAAACAGACCCAAGATTAAAAGGAAATAAATGTCAAGAGTCCATTAGATCACGTTCACATCAGGCGTGTTCGGGCCTGTTAATGGAGTGTTTGTTCCTCCGCTCAGTACGTGTGGCACTGTTAATACAAAGGCATTTGAACCAAGTGTACAAAACCTTCCTCAAGGTCTTGGTGCTGTTGTTGCTTGATTTTAAACCTCACATTCTTTTAAATTAAGATTTAAAAAAAGGAAAACTTCACCCACAAAATGACCAAGAATTAGTACAAAGAAGCATTTGATCCACAAATGAAGGGACCTTTGTTTGCCTTGAACCAAGAATCCAAAACGCAGAAAATAAATTCTTGATGAATTGAACTAAATGGAGGCAGCGATTATCAACAGCAAAACTATAAGAAAACATCCGTGTAGAGTCCGCGCACAACTCGTGCAGTATAATCCAAGTGTCATGTGTCCAGTCATAGGCTCCCTACTTCACAACCGCATGCATTTCAACTAAAACCTTTCATAAAGAGTCTCACACGCAGGTGCGCTGCTCGTCTGTGAGAGTACTGGTTATGCATATTCAGCAAAAGCTTTTCTCCGTTTTTGGATTCTTTGTTATTCCTACGGGCCTCCAAGGTAAACAAAATTTTATTCAACCATTCAAGGTAACAGGGTGGATAAGTGACATACAAATGATCATTTTGTGGGTGAAATATTCCTTTAAAAACAAGTTAATACAACAAGACCGAGTGTACAGCCTCAGCACGCTAACAGTAGCCGCACGCTAACGGCAGCCGCATGCTTAGTAGTCTCACCAAATACATATGTACATAAATACCTAAAATAGCTTTGTTTTTATTGTGGCACATATGTAGCCGTTTGTTAACAAGGGAAATAAAAAAAATAAATGCCTTGAAGCTTCTTTTTTTAAATAGGATGAATTCTATTATTGTTAATATTGGATTTAATTTACATATTAGGGTAAAACTAAACTAAATGTTGCCACTGTGGTTGTAAAAAAATGTAATAAAATCAAGTTTTAAAGTATAATCACAGGTTTCAATGCACAGCTTAAATTAAGTGAAAACTACATTCATTTTCATCCACTTATACCTGGAAAGAAACGTCGGGACAACGTTCAGGTGCTTTGAGACCAGCCATGTAAGAGACCGTCGGAAAAACATCCACCAGCTCCACCATGTTGCTTATAACTTTGTCATCTGGAAGAGAGAGGTCAGCCAATTAGAGAAAGTCTCACACAGCCACCGACGGAAAATTAAGTCAAGATATCCACTAAGATTTACTCGACGCCCTGCTCTTAAATTTCATCATTATTGCACCATTTGCACTTGAAGTGAAAACTGTCCGAGGCAAAATATCAAAGTGCATCTATCCCTGTCTAAATACTTTTGGGAGCTCTCCGTGTATATCAAAGACTTCATTAAAGTCAAGTTGGCATAATTATACATCAAACGCATATTTTATTTATTTTTTTTTTTTATAATTGGAGGCATTAGGACCAAAAATATTAAATCAAACTTTAGTTCCCTTTTGTGACCATTGATATACATGGTGCATTTAAATGATAAAGGATTGTACGTGTTTCGTGTTAATACATTTTCAGTGAAGGAGACTTACTCTTAAAGCTGAGCTCTGATTGGGTGAGGGCATCAATGAAGGGAAAGGTAGACTCTCCCCGCAAATTACGGCTTGTGGTGACCCCGGGAATGTAGAAGATAAGCGGGACACGCGTCGTCACATCAAAATTTGAATATTTTGCCCATTCGCCGTGTTCTCCCAACGACCAACCTGCAACAAGACGGAGAAAGATTACGAGAAATGTTAAAAAGACAGACCAAGAAGGTAGAAATATACTGAATCGACAGCATAAAAATAAATTTTTTTGATTCCCAGTCATCTAATATTTGAAAAACGATGGCATTTGATTGAACTTTACTGGGTATATATATCAAACAGTCACGGAAAGGATTCACTCCAGCATCCTCCACTGAAGGAGACATTAAAAGAAATTAAGTTTCCAAGTCACAAAGTTTATAAAAAAAAAAAGAAAAGAAAAAAAAAAGAAGGTAGTGCAAGAAAGAGATGAGTTTCCAGAGTACTGCAAAACTGTGGAAGGAGGTAAAAGGCACAATACGCTGTTACCACACTGCCACCTGGTGGTGACAGAGCCAACATATGATATCTTCTTTTTAAACTACAACTACAAACCATTCTCCGGTACAAAGCAACCATTCCCAGTTCCTCCGCAGCCTGCTCACCGTGATCCGAGGTGAACACCACCATGGTGCTGTCGGACAGCCCCAGCTCGTCCAGACTTCGGAGCAGCCGCCCGACTTGAGCGTCCATGTAAGACACAGCAGCGTAATAGTGCTGCCGGATACGCAGCTGGAAGACATGAGACCCAATGCTTTTAGTGCGTGTGCGTGTGCGTGTGTGTGTGTGTGTGTGTGTGTGTGTGTGTGTGTGTGTGTGTGTGTGTGTGTGTATTTTTTTTTTCCAGGCAGTGGAAACCATGGAAACCAAGTTAAACAGTGACGAGATAAATGAAGTAAAGCTGGTTGGAAAAGGAAGGTGAACCTATGGTTTTAGCAACTATTCAAATCTTACTTTACATTAGTTACTTCAACCGAATATTTCCTGTGTGCGCTGATCACATCTCCACATCGGCCAGGAGGAATTTTAGATAAAAACAGTTTAATTATATTCACATTTCAAGACCATGACATTACTTTTCTTATTTATTATTGTTATTTTGTAGTTCATCTTTCACTGCGTTTTGGGGCATTTTCGTGTTACTCCTCCCAACTTAACGCCCAAATTAAAAACATCAGATGACCGACAGCTACCCTAAAACCTAAACTTGTAAAAAATGATTTCAATACATTTGAGCACATCGTTTTCTCAGAGTCATGGTTCCTCAGGCTCCGCAAAACGACTACAAATCAAGCTGATCCATAGTCCACGCTTCACTTTCAGGGCGGCGTTACGGCAGGCTATAAGTTTGCTTTATTACTCCAAACAAACTGTAATGAAATAAGGTATTTTGTTTTCACAGAACATTGTCCCAGTAACATAATAGAGCATTTATGTTGCCAATTTATTTGAAGGCAGATCCGCGGTTTCCTCCACGGAGCACTTTCACGAGCACCATTGTCGCTCTATATTTGTTTTATTGCCGAGACATAAATCACAACGTCGGTGACTGAGATATTTAGACAGGTCATTTGGGTTTTTTTATAGAGATTATTTAATAAACATCTACATTTTTGGAAAACAATCACATAAATCAAACAATTAGTGACTTTGATGTGAATCCGAACACATTTTATGGATGAATTATGCATAAATGTAGGTAATTCCAAAAGATATCACTTCATCTTTCTTGGCACTGCAAATGGTTTGAGAGCCAGTTCATACCTGAAAGTCTTTGGGGATGGGTCCATAGGGGAAGCTAACGTTGAGCTTTAGGACATCGTCTCTCCTCCTCACGTCCATCCAGGGGGTGTAGGCCACAGGTGGAAGGAGCTTAGGGACGCTGGGGTCAGGGGCCAGAGTCATTTGGTCTATGGGATACAGGCTCAGGTACTCCTGTAATACGAGCGACAGGATGTTAAACACAACACAAACAGCTGGACTTGCATCATGACGACCCACTTCGTTGGCACGCTGCAAAAATCACATCGTTCCAGCAGCCTAAAGATTTGGAAAACGCTTCAATGCTTTTAGTACGACACGTCTCCACAACTGTTACGCCTTTTAATCACCTGCCTCAGCATCGCTCCCTTTAAACCCCAACTGGTCCAGCAGAACACTGCACTTCTTTGAGTCGACTCAGTTTTAGGATCAATTTAAGCATCACAGTCTGCACTAAAGGAGGCCCGTGGCCTCTGGGAGGAGCCTCGGGTCTGGAAACCTGGCTGGACAGCTGGAAACGAAAATGTGATGGAGCTTTTGCTGCTGTTGCTCTTTAACAGCCTACTGCCAGAAGCCAAACCAGGCCCACCTTTAAAAAGAAACAAAAAAAATCTCATCTAAAATCCATGTTTTGAGATTTCTCCTGATCGCACAACTTGCGTACAGATTATGAAATATGCATACGGCAAAAACTATTCCGATTTATAAAACCGTGCATACATCTGCCAGTGCACAATTTCCTTTTATAAATCCTAAATAAACTTTGAATTGTCCACACGTGGACCAGCCATCTGCCATCTACACGCCCACATTAAACCATAAATGGTCAACGCAAAGCATCGCATGATGTTTATGCGTAGAAATGGGCCTCGTGATCAATGCTTTACAGTGAATCACAGCAACTACTGAGAGGAAGAGGAAGGAAAAGAAGTGATGATACATCCTGGCTCATCCTGTACAAAAGTTTGATCTGAGAACACAATTTATTCATTTATTTATAGATCTTTTGAATAGTTATGGCTCACTAGCAGAAGCACAAATAACACTGCTGGTTTGAATGTTGGGGATCAAGTGAAAGTAATGTTTGATATGAAGTGAAAGTTAAGAAAGGCATCATTATACCTACAATGATGCCGCTCACATTTCATTTCTACAATCCGGCTTCAAATCACCGCCTCACCATCTGCGTCGCAAATTTCCCCGTCTCCATAACGTGCGTGTGTGTGTGGGTCAAAGCTTCCCTAAATGTGCGACTTTTCCTTGTCAAGTTTATTTTATAAATCCCAATTTATGCTTAGAGAGTGTCTTATGCACAGTTCAAGTCCTTTTGTGCGTAGGCAAGGGTTAGAAATTAGGCAACACAAAAAAAACCACTTCCCTCACCGTTGAGTATCACAATTGTTCCCAGATGTCTTTAACGTCATTGACTTTCATCACTCCACAAACCGCAGTTTTTGAATGGGTATTTAATCTGGCTGAGATCAGACGTACGGGGTTAGATCACATGCAGCATGCATCACATGCCGACAGCCGGCTTGACCTTTCCCTCTTTTCATCTCTCAACTTGCACTTTGTGCGAAACCTCTTTGGCATGCGGACATTAGTCTCCTCATTCTACTCCTTCAACTTGCACTTCATCATGCCGCTCTTCCTCCTTCTCGCTGAATTGCAGCTCCCATATATCAAGATCAGTCCTCTTTAAATTCACTTCACATACAGTATGCGTCTCTCAACCATCTGTCAGAGGTTTCCATTCCATATCCCCTGTTTTTTTTGTTTGTTTTTTTTACACAAACAGCCCCACATCCAACAACAACAACAGTGTCAAGCATAACTGCCTCTTGCAGCAGGACAATGACTTTCACTTTTCCACTCCACAAGTATCGTGGACGGGGGGAATTGTATAATGCATCCCAGCGAGTGAATATCCGTCTTCCTGAATGAGCATTACAGAAATTCAACCAGAAGAATAGCTGCACGCAGTTAAATACAGCCAATGAGTTCAAAAACCACGGGTTAGCAATAGAGAGACCGACATGTCAGCAGATGCCCCAAAACAAAAAAATATTGTTTTCCCCTCACCTGTAGTGCCATTTATCAATGTCAAGTGTTTACCGTCCACAGAAGTCTGCCTTCTCTCCAACATAATGGAACTAGGGAAACCGGAAATTTAGTAGTCTATACAAATAAAAAGTGAAATTGCACGATTCTAATGTTGATACCAATTCAATACCATTATAAAACACTAATATAAAACAATGAATCCCATGTACTTCAACATTGTTAGGAAGGTAAACGGCTCATAATTCCCTCTACAATATCCATTTTATATCGTTATGAAAAGATTCTCGCCCAAAAACGTAATTTTACAAGATTACATCTGAACACATCATAACGTTTTTAAAACTAACTTACGCCCAATACTAATTTTTACTGAATAGAGCTTGAATGCATCATACAGAGTCTCATTTGAACCTCACTACGTTAACCGGACTTTCTCTCTGAAAACTGAAACATGATTAGAAAGTCTGAGTTTAGTCATTGTGAATGTGCAACGTGTCGTGAAGGCTCGATCAGGAGTCGATAGTTACGAGTCATGCGATTCCAAGGAAATCGGACAATTTTGAACAAGTTCACAACGGGTTCTCGATACCCATCCCTACCCGGGACAACCGGACAGCGTTAAGTCTCGAGCACGTCACGTTTTCAGAATTTTAGCATGGACTTTGTTCTGAAGTCCGTTCTTGTGACGTCCCTAAATGCAACAAGACGGCACTGGCCTTGTGGTGCTCAAAGCATTTGAAAAACTCAACAGCAACGTCTCTTTCCAGAAGTCCTGACCCAGTTACTCAAGATCCTTTACAGACCTTGTTGTGAGCCTTCATGTGGGGACTCCATCAAACTACACCCACCAACAGCTGAGCACCAGCCTCTGTACAAAGAAGCATCCCGAAAGGCATTTACACATCTACAGCATGTGATCATCCGGCAGGAGATTGATTTGCCATGCATTGTGCTTTTACACTGCACTGTATAGGCCATGTAAAACAAGCACGAACACACCAACACTATTGACCACTATGTTTTACAAGCGTGGCTCAGATACAGTGGGCTTACACAAGCCGCATTTTCTCAGTGTTAACGCATGAACTCGTTAAAGCACGTTATAAATCACATCATTTATGGGATTTAACCGTTACGCACGTGACATCTGAAGCAGTGCAGAGGCTCTTGTGTTAAGGCAGGTACCTGCGGTATCCTGAAAGGTATGTGTGGTTTGTGAAAGCCCACAGCCAGGAAGAAAGGAGCGACCTCGTTGGCCCGACTCTTCAGGAGCCTCACTGCCTCGTCCGTGCTCTCCAGGTCAGGGAGGGTTCCCCCGGGCTGCTGCGTGACGTTCACGCCACACAGCAAGTTTGCGTGGAGTTTGCCGTCCTCTCCTTTACACATCTGCAAGTCAAAGAATTTTTTTTTAAAAAGAAATTCAAAGTCAAGGGTATTCACAGTTCCTGCTGCGATGTAATGTCAGTTTCTATCTTCAGTTTCCGTGTCTTTAATTCAGTAAGTGCCCGTCTCCAATCCCTTTCGAATGATCTCCCAGTCAGAGAGACGAGTGCATTCATCAGATATTATATCAAGCTCCACGAGTCTTTATGTGCACCAAGTCAGACATAACGGACCTAATTGCACCCGTGTAAATGATACGTTTCCCTTCTCACACACCTTTTCTTTTTCATATCTAAACGAAGCTGGATGGTAGGCAGGGATGGACCAGCTGTAGGGGAAGTCATCAGTGTGGTTAGAGGCAATACCTACAGAAAGGAAATAAAACACCTATTGTTACTACTATACAAATGGATAGGAAAAAAAATAAAAAAATGTCAAGAACATTCATGCAGATTGGGTTCTTCTCAATAAAATAAAAATAAGAAATGCAACTCATCATGAAGTTGCATCAGCACAGATGTATGCATCACTTCCTAAATGTGCTGCTGGGCCTGCTTATGGAAATCGTGCTTCATCACTCACTTATGTTTGTAATTTGGAAACTTTGACCGTGAATAATCTTACCTGGATGAAATACCTTGCCCACAGACATGGTGAAGTACCCTCTGGATTTAAAGTACTGAGGCAGGGTGGTGTAGTTTCCAGAATGGACCCTCCAGTAGGAGTTGAAGTCATAGAGCCTGGTCGTGTCGGGTCTACGACTAGTTAACATGGACGTACGACTGGGAGCACACACAGCTTGCTGAGAGAGGAAAATACACTTTTATGGATTTCCATGAGGTTATATTTAAAAGACAATAAAAACATACACAACGCCAACTGACCTGTGCGTATGCATTGAGGAAAACTTGGCTTTTAGATGCCAATTGGTCAATGTTTGGTGATTTTGCCACAGAGTCTCCATAGCAGCCCAATGATGTCCGCAAATCATCTGCCAGGATGAAAAGGACATTGCCCCTCCCTAAAAAAAAAAAAAAGATTTTAAAGAATTTTTAAAAACACCACAATTAATTCATTGCTTTGTAGCTTTCAAATAAACTTAATAATAAACTTAATACTTAGTAATGAGTTCAGGCATAGTTTCCAGACTTATTTTTTTGGGCCAAGGAAAGCTAAATAGCAGCTGGGGAGAAAATTATCCTAAACTAAAGTGCTGATAAACACGTTAATAAGGCAACAAGTATGAAATACATTCAAGTTAAGAGTCACACTGGATGACACTACCAGATACAAGCTGAGCAGGAACGTGCTGGTTTCACTTGGACTAACATCAACACCCAGTAAGCCAACAAGTAAACATTACAAACAAAGCGCCTTTCAGTGGAAACGTGATTAATTCAATTAATTAACTCATTAACCGCTAATGTGAGCTCATTACTGAGATGTGCACCAACACAAACCACTCAAAACAAATCTGCAAAGCCCATGTGTGATCATGCAAGTGCAAGTGCAAGTGCATGTGCATGCAAGTGTTGCTCAACATTTGCGAAGCACAAACTAATGTTACCTGGCTGAGTCGCAGCAGCAGCAGCCAGTGTGTGAAACACCAGCAGGAGAAGCCATGTTCGGACACATGTGTGCATTTTGGTTTGGCGAAAAAGAGCTAATGAGAGGATATCAGCAGAGATAAAGTTTATTCAAAAGCTCCTCATCTCCTCTGGAGTTGTTGCAGCCGTGAGAAGTGTTCTTGTTGTCCTTAAATAACTTCCTGATTATCGCGTAGTGAAGGGAAGTGTTTTCATTGGTCCGCTCAGCAGCCGCCCCGCCCCTAAACACTTTACACTTTAATTATATTAGTGAAATGATGTGTCGCTCAAGTTAACACAGACCCGGGTTGTGTCTTGTAGTTAAACTTCACTCTGCTGTGGC
>CALSBV010010127.1:1510347-1537758 GCA_943590825.1 Bovichtus diacanthus
TCTCCCTCTCTCTCTCCCTCCCTCTCTCCCCCCTCTCTCTCTCTCCCTCTCTCCCTGTCTTGCTGTCTCAGTGGGTCCAGACTTAGGAGCTGTTTCAGGAAATACCAACATCCACTTTTTTTCTTCGAAGGGAAACTGACCGACATTCCTCTTGGCTCTATAAACAGAGAGCTGTATGATTGATACATGCATATACACATATATATACACACACTCACATACACACATTTACATATTTCACGAAGAATTGCAACATGCTCTTGTATCCGTTCGGACATGTCAGCATTGAGAAACTCATACAGCACACATACACAGAGACATTGGGTCGCTGTGTTTTCAAAAACTCCTTGTTGATTTTTTTTGAGACGTAAAACGAGTGAGAAACCAGGTGTTTCATATAGTGAAAGGTCATAAATCTCCCTCCACAGGGGTGTATTTAGATTCCTTCGCAAAAGATTTGGAGCTGAGTTCATTTTCCTACTTAAAAAGAAAAGTAACATTCCTGGAGTGGGTGTGCTGTGACTGATACCTGGACAGAGGCAAATCCCCCTTGTAGAATTAAAGCTGCGCTAATCAACATTTTGACTGTGTGATCTATAGATAATTATTACCCGTCTGCAGTTTCCCAACTTGTATGCAACTTTTTGGCATCTTTCAGCGCATTTGTTTTGGTTTTTCTGGCCCCAACTGTAAATATTTTGGTTCACTCTCACTACTCTCCTCAGTGTTGTTTTCGTACAGCATCGTACGCTACCTGCCCTGCAGCATATGAGAGACACTGTTGTCTTTGAGCTGTGCAGAGCAAAACAGAGCTAAAGGTTTTGACTGGAACAAAATGAGTGTAAATAGATGAATGCTAAAATGTTGACTTTAACAACTTTATAAGGTTATGATATGTAAATGTTGTGTTCACAGCCTGTTGCGCTGCCCCCCAGTGGCCAAAAAAAAAGTAAAGTAAGATGTTGTTCTGCACAGGTTATGACACTTGAAGTATTGCATTGATTGTAATTGTGGCACTGTACCTAAACTGATTATATAACACTGATGGAGTTGATGCCTCCGTAATGTTGCTGTATACAGTGTTGCTGTTTTTTAATGGCCTCTATATAAGAGAAAGTGATGTTTTACACCTCTGTACTACACACATAGATTCTCCTCAGTTATATATCACAAAAGTAAAACTCATTTTTAAAGTAAAACTATCAGTCTGTGCTGTGTTGCTCAATCACACTGTGCGTCACTGCCATTTCCACTGTCTGTCATCCCAACACGGCTAATTATTTTGACTGAGTTTAATGTGAGAGGAAACCGAGCGCGTGTGTTTTACATTTTTCTTTAAATTCAAGGCTTTTTTTTTTTTTTTTTTTCAGATTCTCATCTTGAGTTTCAGTTTCAACTCTATTGTGTTAAAATAATTTCTTCCTCCTTTCTTTTACAGCATCAAGAAACTAAATTGTTTTTTTTTTTTATAAAAAATGAAAAGCATGTGCTCTGTGTAGTTTTATCTGACCGATTAGTTAGGTGTGTGTCTCCTTCAGGATGGGACGTCCCAGGATCCTCATTCCTGGAATTATTCTCAAGTAAAACAAATGCAAATCTGAATTATTGGTGGGAAATCTGATTAACACATTAAAATGGTGGAAATCCTCTGTCAACACTTCTTCACTCTGAGTGCGTCTCTCCTGGTGGTTTATTGGCGATGTCATGTGGTGGCCTTCTATAGTGAGCAGTGTGTGTGAGTGTGTGTGTGTGTGTGTGTGTGTGTATAAAGGAATTTCTCAGTCCCAGCATGCCAAAACTGATCTTAGAGGCCGTGTGTTTCTGCAAATGCAGTTGAAATGGAGCTGCTGAGCTCTGGAACTGATACAGACTGACTCTGTCTTTGTTTATACTGACACACACACACACGCACGCGCACACACACACACCAGTGACTTAGACAGCTTAGATCAATTTCAACATGTTTGGAATGAATTACGCAGACAACATTCAGTCTGGGCACGTTGAGATTGAGAAATTCATTCCAATATCACCACTCCTCTGTGACTGGTGTGATGATTAATGTGATTATTTTGGATGTTTTTTGTCAATTTTTTCAGGCCAATTGTCACGGAGTCGCCTCAGCATTAAGATGCTTTTTCTTTTATGCAATAAGACTCCATTCAGAGGTGCTACTGGGTGACAAAGCATTAAACAAGAAGTAAACTTTCACTTGAAACCTCACTAATCCTTGGACTATTGAACAGGTCAACATGTGCCTCGTCATGGATGATCGTTTTAAAAGATCTTCTTCTAGCTGTAATGATTCTACATTGATCGTGTGAGTAAATTCACCAGTTAGCTAAAATTGACTCCTTCTCTTGATTGTGTGTGTGTGTGTCTGAAAGGTTTTTGCAGCAGGGAATCTCAGGATCAACCGTATTGTCACCGCAGCCACACACGCTTAAGCACTCGGAGCTGTAGTGGCTGTAGGTAGATAAGCTCCCTACTTATAGTGATTAACTGCGACAGGCTGTTGCACGACCGCTAGGGCCCCGCTGAGAGCAGCATGATTAACACAAGGCGCAGTTTTTCTGCAAGCATTGGATGGACAGTGACGCGTAGCTGTTGGACAATTTAGTGTAAAGTTATAATATTTAACGTTTCCACATTCAAATGTCAAAAAATGTCTCCAACGACTCTGGTATTTATATTTTTTTGAGTTCTGTACTCAGCAATTTTCAAAACCTAGAGAAATCCGTAATTTTTATTTGTAATGGCGTCGTATCCCCTTGTTGTCTGTCAGAAGTTGTCATTAACTTACTTTTTTATCCAGTTTTAAGCCACATTTTTCAATATTTACATTTTTTAACTATCTATTTTAGCCGGATGAAGGATTTTAGCTGCGTCTGAGAAACATTCGGCACCTGCTAAGTACTTCACGACGCCACCAAACTCCGTCGTGTTATTGTTTTGATCGAGAGAGACCCTAGTGGCAGAAAATAACATAAAGTTAAAAAGTTTTTAATACTTTTGATCTCATTGATATTCGGCCTCCATACTGGCTGATGGTGGTGGCACATACTGTACAGCGTCTGCGGTTGCATTCAGAATCCAACAATAACCTCCATTATAAAGGTCCCGTCACAAGCATCTTGTCAACTGAGAAAATCGATGCTGTCATCACTAAGTGCTGTATATTGATTCATTTCGAAAATTCAAATCCATATGAAAGTAGAACAACACAGTGTACCAGGAAAGTCTATACTGAATGCATCCCTAGTAATTATACTGGATATTAAATCCGATATGTCCTTGTATGGCAGAGAAAAAAAGTACATTTTCCTCAGTTGATAGATGGATACGACACAACGTACTCTCTGCACCAACTCCTGAGGGGCTTTTCAGCCACTAAATGTTCCACTGTGTTCTCCGGCTAATGTCGCTGTCTGCTGTGTGGTGCTGCGCGAGTAGCTTCGAGTGGGTTTATTACGTTTATTTCATTGAAAACAGCTGCCCGCTTCAGCTGGAAACAATGTGTACGAGGCCAGTGACATTGATTCACAACAGTAACGTTAAAGCCATTAAACCAAAACAATGAGCTCAAAGACGCTAAAAAAAACTCCAGGCTACCTAATGGACCTAATGTTTCAGTAAAAATGATAACTTCCTCGGTAACGCTAAAGAAAATAACTGTTTAGCAGACTTTCCAAACTGTTATGACAGATCAGCCTGAAGTTCGGCTTTCACTCTTATCAATCATGCTTTTTTTTTGTAGCTTTTGCAGATCATTAGCTTGTGATGCTTGTGAGTCACTGAAGCGTCAACATTGAGGCTTCAACACGATTCAACAGACGGTTATGTGAATCCTGCCACAACGCAAAGTTGTAGAGAGTAAATATGAGGCTAAATGCAGCAATAATCTACTTATTATTCATTATTCATGAAGATGTGACTCACTTTATAAGTAACTAGACGTAAGGAGCACTTTCTTTTTATTATAGGCTATATTATTTATATAAATAAATATATAAATAATCTATTTAATAATTCATACATGGAGACATCTGCTGAGTTGGCTGCCTATAGGCTATAGTTGGTAACAAGTTTAGTCTTTTTTGGATGAGTGCCTTCATAGATAGATGGCTACCCTAACTAGCTACATGCTATCACAAGCTAACGTTACAGCGACAGTAGTAGAAGGTTTAAGTGTTTCGTTTGATGACCACATTCTAGCATCTACCGTGTTCCTTTCAGAGGGATGTCAACGTTAAAGCTGTAAGAAATGCTTGTGTTCAACCCAAATCATCAGATGAATACGATCTTGCCTTTGGTTAGGTTACAGAAGAACTCATTTAGTAAATAACCAAACAGCAGAGAGACAAAGAGACAGGGTAAGGTCACGGGGGGCAGTCTCTTGTTCACACTTGCCTCCTCCCTCACTCCTCCCTCCTTATCCCCTTCCCTCCTTCAGCCCTCCCTCTGCTGCATTACCAGCCGTGGTGACGGGAGGAGAGGAGTGAGGCATGCAGCCACTCACTCAGTCATTTAGTCAATTGTTTTCCCTATAGCTCGCTGCCGTATTGTGCCACTCCAGGGATTTGTACTATACATCTGTGGCGGCTCTCAAGGAAAAGCCTTTTTTCCTGTTTTTGAAGACATTCCTGAGTCCTGTTTTTCAAACTTTCTTCCCATAATTCTTTGCTTCTTGTGTTATATTCTGATCCTGTTATAATCCCACTTTGGCTGCTGTTGTACGCGAGTACCGAGGTTAAGATTGGCTTTCTGAGGGGATATCTGTACGAAATTTGACTGTAGTGGAGCTGAAAAGGGGGGGAGGAACCTCAGAAGATGGTTTGACTTGGAAGAGAGCAACCTCCTGGCATCCTCTCCTCAAAGAAAGTCCTTGGTTTTCAGGAAAAGGAGGGAGTCTGATGTTGGCCAACAGCACCAGGTGTTGGGTTTGAGGGTTGTCTATTCTCGGACAAACCAGGGACAAAACATCCTTTATTTTCCAAAGAGGAACAAAGAAGGTTTGGGAGAGAATCGTTTACAGTTGTACGACATGGCTGGGATGTATGGATGCTTCAAGAGCAGGAAGTAAGTTCCTCTTTGTAATAATGCCATTGCATTTTTTAATTGCATGTATTACTGGTAAATGATTGTGATTCAAAATATATTGTGATTCTCAATTCTGCTCTACCAACTGACAATAACTTACTTAAAATGCATTCACACATAAAATATCCCGTGAAGATTGCTCATCTCAACTCGTGTACAGTATCTTAAACGTTCTGTGTGACAGGATGTGTATTTTTGTCTCTTTTTAAAGGGTTTTTCTCATTTCCAACACATTACTTAATAGAGTTCTACTTGTAATACTAAACAATACAACACGTGTTGACAGTTATACTCTCTGCTCCTGGAAATACAAGTGGTCCTATCTTGTGCTGAAGAGCCAAACATGTTGACCACAACACAAATCCTCATGCTGACAGAAATTACAAACCTTCTCTTCGAGTGATTTTAATGAGCATGTTGGGGGTTTTCCCCAGAGTTGAGCTGTCTTCTGTCTTTTGTTGCAGCTGTCTAATCGAACTTTTGTTTCTCTTTGTTTATTGAGACAATTGATGGCTTGTAGTTGGCGCTGACAGTTAGTGTGTGACTCAAACGTTTCACCAGAACTAAACTTGCTTTTGGTTTTAAGCAGAAGAATCAGGTGGATGGATATTTCCTGTAAATTGTCTCTGATGCAGGATCAGTCATATTGTTGCCCAACTGATGGCTGTGAGTATATTAGACTGTTTTTCTTTCCTCATTTAAATTTGAGTGAATGTTTTCTGCTGTAGCTGATAGGAGTCCTTAGTGATTTTAATGCTTTGACAGGCTATATATAGGACTGGGCTTGGCAGTGCTATTGGACCACAGAGGGTTAGATAATGACTGCCTTTAGCTTTCTGACTATAGTAAAGTAGCTTTTTTTGTACCAGAGCAGTGGAGATGTGGTGTTGGGCGCACTGATACCCCCTTCCACTTACTTTGTCTTTGGCTTTTCAGTCTCATGACATGACAACAATGCAAGCTTTTATGGCCCACTCAGCAGAGTTGGCTTAGACAAACATTTTGTTTGTGTGTGTGAGTCAGAGAAAGTGAATTAGGAGTGAGGATGAGCTGCAAGACAGCGACGCAGAGATTCAACCAAAGAACCACAATTGAGTTCTTCTAAAACTGGTTTGTACTGAAACCAGGATTAAGTTGAATCACAACTTCCTACAAACTGTCAGTATGCAGACGACCGCGAGACGAATTCGACCTTTAAACTCATGAATATGTATGTCAATCGTATGCTTAGCATATTGAAAGGAATAGCTCTCCAAAAAACATATAAATTGTACACACTGTAGTACTCTCCATGTTCCCAGAAAAAGAGGTTTCTATCGCCTGCTGTTAAGGAGAGAGGAATGTCCGAAGAGTTAAAGCTTATCAGTGCAAACAGACCTCAACAGAGGTCGAACGAAGGACAGTAAAAAAGGACCCGCCCTACCGAGGAACCGTCCTCCACTTTGTGAAGCAGCCAGAGTTTTCAGCCGACTCTCGGAGTTACCGTTAGCTAAATTTACCAACAACAAAAAAGTCTCCTTTTTGTTATAGAGCATCTTTGGTGGGGCTCCGTCCATGATGCAACATGGTACATGCTTGAATATTCCAAACTGTAAAAGCAGTTTTTATCCTTAGTGTATTAGTCTTGATTACATTCTTTAAGACATCTGGCAGATTTATGTCCCTTTTACACCTGCCTATTTTGATTCGGACTTTCAGACTTTTCAATTTGAGCCGAACCAAAATTAAAGGTCTGGACCAAACAGCTGAACCTCGGCCCGATTTGTTTCTAGTGAGATAGCTCCTTTAGGGAACAGCTCGGTGCATAGCGTGTGTGTGGTAGAGCGAGAGAGAGGGGAAGTGGGTGCACAGCGCTCAGGGAAGACTGTAAAGTGGTCATATGGTAGTAAATGTACACTTTAGGTTTCAGTTTACTCTCAATAAACTCTGCATCGTCTCCTCAAGACCCAAGTAAAGTTCCACGAGAGGACAGGAAAGCTGCCCCTCCTTCTGGAATAATGTGCAGAAAGAGCTGAAACTGTGAGTTAATAACTGTGGAGGAATTTAAATCCATTTTAAAGGATGGAGAAAATATGTCTCTTGGTGGATGTGATGCTTCTGATCTCTAACTGATAAACATTGAGCCTGTTTTACCCATTTTAACTGTTTAATATTGCATTTTAACTGGATATTATACTCATTCATTCTGTAGTGTGTAACAGTGTGTGTCTGTTTGTTTTGTGATTTCTGTGAAACAATGTTAACGCTGCAAAAGAGATTTTAATCTCAATGAGGCTTTTACCTGGTTAAATAAAGGAGTGGTGTGGAGCTCCACGGTTAAAGCTGATGAGAGTCTTCAAGCTGAAGTGTGTGTTCTCACTTTCTCAGCCCATCTTCCCAATATTTCCCTGGTCCTACAGTGCTTATGTAACCACAGTTGAGTTTGTTCAGCAGCAACAGTGATGCAGCTGTAAATGAATGTGGACTGTGCAGAGTGACTGATGAAAGTGTTTGGTCAGTTTGCGTCTGGAGTCCATGTAAGGCTTGTTGCTAAGCACAACCCCGTCTCAAACCGGAGGCGATGGAGGAGAGAGCGAGAGTGTGAAGCTGTTCCCGAGTTCACTTAGGTTCTGTCGACTTTAGAAAAACAGAAAGAGAAACGTCGTTTTCGTTGGCACTGACGGCTCTGTGATTTCAACAACCACAGACGTGCTGCTGCATTTTACTGCATGTTGAAGGTTCAGTGGCACATTATGATGCTTGAATCATGGCTGTTGTGAATGCTAAATACAATGCTGGGAAATTCAAGGCTTGTGTGTCATGGACCACAGAGCAGGTGCTGGAAAACATGGTACCACGATGTCTTAATGGCTTTATAGTGACAGCAAGTAGCAATGATAATGATAGCAGAGCATACACACAATTAGCTCTAGTGAGAAGCTAAACTGGCAGCATGGAACTCCCTCTCACACAGCAACGTTAGAATAACTTATTTTTTACAGCTATACTGTATGAAAAGCTGGGAACAAAGAACCTCCCTCATTCTGGATATTTCTATAAATGATGTCAGCATTACTTTTTGGATTTCCTGCAGCTTAAAGCACAAAACTTTTTATATTGATCCTCCCTTTCTCGTTGGTTTTCCATCCCCCCCGTGCAGGTGCACGTCACTGACGACGTCGCATAGAAACGTGTCTATTGGCGGATTGTTGATGAGAACATTTCAACGTTACAGATAAGAAAATAACACTATTTTATTTTTAAAAATTAAAAAAATATATATATATATTTTTAAAATATTTAAAAAATGTATTTATTTTAAAAAAAAATAAAAAATGTAAACTATTTTTGGTTGCAGAATTTTTTTTTATGTCTGCTGAGCTTTTATTCCAAGATTGACAAAAATTGTTCCAATGCAAAGTTTTCATGTAAAGTGTGTATATGTGTATCACCTCAAAATATAAATGAACACATGTTTATTTAGACGTTTGTGTAAGAATATCAGCCGTATTATCCATCCTGATCAATGCAGTTATTACAACACACTTGTGAAGTCTTGGGACTACTAACACCACTGAGCACTGAACCTTCTCAGATCTTTCTCGCATTTTAAGACAAGGGAAAGTCAAAGTAAGGGAAATTCTTTAGAGCTCGGGACTGAAACTGAATAGATCATTTCCTTCGTAGTCATCGTCTCCTGCTGACTATGCAGGCGTTGAATGTGTCGAGAGGAAATGCCGTGGTTTTAAAGGCCATGTTCCCAGTGAGGTATGTGCGGTTGGACAAGAGACCGAGGACGAGACAAAGAAAGAGAGAGGAAGGATGGTGAGATGAGACCGGAGGTAAAACAAACGCAGAGACAAAGAGGGGAGGAGGGAACAAAGAAATGTTGGTGTGGAGCTGTGTTATCTGGCCACATTCTTTATATATTTCTCATATCCTTTTATGGCCCTCTGGCTCAACTTGAGCTCCTTCAAGTAATGGAGATGGGATAGAGAAAAACAAAACTTGTGTAAAAGCTTTTTTAACATCTGGGGAGGGAGTAATAGGAGAGTGAAAGATGTTTATCCTGCGTGGCTGCTGCCCCTTTATACGTGCTGTTCCCACTTAATGTTTTATTAGCCAACATGCAGACATGTGACAAGATGGCAGCAGGTAACAGGCGGACTGGACCTTGAGCAGCGCTCACACACAGAATGATCCACTTTCCTTTATCTACGGTGGGACTTGATGTCAACGCCTGAATCACTGGTGCTTCTGGTTTGATATTGTGGAAAATATTTCTTGCCAAGAGCCAATTAAGATTATTGATGATGCCCTGTCATGTTTGTATGCAGGAGTCATCCCTGTGTTATCCTAATATAAGAGATTGGTAAGGGCAGAATTTCAAATAGCAAAAGAACGATGGGAGTAAAAAAAAACTGTTTTGCCGTCGAAATTTGTATAAAGAGTATAAAACACTCTGTAATGTGTCATATTAAGAGGATATTGAGCTGGGGAACACAGGACCCTGGGAACATAGATACACTTCTATCAGTTTAGCTAAACTTAGTTACGTAGATTTGCTGTTTTATGGAAGTCGGAGTCAAACGCTGTCTTTTTAAAAGGTGATCTGCTTTGTACATTCATATCAGATTAGAATATCTAATGTAAACCATTCAAAATAACAAACTCATTTGCTTATAAGGCCTTTTGTTTTATGTCAAACTAATCCACATATGCCCTCAGTCCTGTATCATCTTGGTTATCAAGTTACTTTTTATGCCCAAATTCAATCCAGCTGTTTGGCTGGATAATTGCGCCACATTTAAAGCAAAGGCGCTGGCTAATGAAGGAGCTCTGAATATAACTTTAGTGCATTACTTTGTCAACGTGGGCGCCATCATTATGCTAATCCTAATGTGATTTACAGCATGTGCAACCAGAGATTGGAAAAGTGATTCAGCCGACGTCATTAGTCTGATTTTAAACTCAAAGGCTCATAATTCTCTATAATGTGTCTCCGTTATTCCAGCAGGTCAACACAATCTCAGGTTGTCGTAAACATTGTAATGGAGAGATGAGAATGTTAGTACACACTTTACGTTTGACGTGCATGCTGTTGTCATGTCGGTCTACATCTATATCTGCTCTCAGCAGATCATTTCCGTCTGCCAGGTTTATCATTACAGCTGACTGGAAAAATCCTTCTCCTCCCTCGCAACTCGCTTGACTCCTTTTCTGCATCTCTCTCTCTTTCTCTCTGTGGAAATTGAAGGCTTGCGGCTCTTCATAGACCCACTAACATCATATTACCGCGGCCAGTTCATCGGCACTGCCTCGGCTCAGCCTCTCATCTCCTCTCACTCTGCTTGAACCTCGAGTTTAGGAGTTTTTGTTTTTCGTGTCTCAAACGCGGGGAATGTATTCTCGAGTTCTCTGGCCAAGCACCTAAAAATAGGCCTTGGACTGGTGTCTATAGGTTTCCTACATGGAGTCTTTGCAGTGATATGCTGATGTTGATCCCCGCGACTGAAATAACAGACTGAATATTGTAAACAGAGTTTAAAATCCAGATTAGTCCATCCCACATACGGAGACTCCAAAGAACCTCTCTCTGTTTTGTTATCTAGTCTTAATGGATTTTTATGTTTTTCTAGATAACTCCAGATACCGCAAAGCATTTAAACCCACACTGGTATGTGAATGAGCCCTACTTTAAGGGGTAGGTTGTTCGGCAGAAAACAGAATTTCATTCATTAGCTCATTCTGCTCCAACTGCTCTCACATGACTGAGGTTTAGCGCTGCGTTTACTGTGTGCAGCCGCACAGCGAAGGGGTTTGTTCTGCTGGAGCCTGATGGAAAATCATCACTGTAATTCCATTCTCCAAGGAGGTTGTGCTTTTACTTTGGTTTGTTAGATTACAGATAAACTACTGGCCCGATTTTTTATGAAACTTGGTAGAAGGGTGTGTAGCGTGGGCCGAGGAAGACCCCTTTACTCTGGTACTCCGGCACAGGTACACGCATCATTTTTTCCGATGATTTGAAGCGGCCTGGGCAGAGGTCTGCGCTCTTCTTCTACTTTAATCATGTTATCAAAGGCAGTAAGCGTTCAAGATTCCTCAAACTGGGCTCAGTTATAGAAACTCTGCAGAGATGGACGTCACGTTTAAGTGCTTAAAGTGTTTTACTTAACATGTCTCGGTTAAAAGCCGCCATTCTTTTCTAAGCTCTGCCTCTGCTGCTGAATCATTGTAAATCTCTTACTCTGTGGTGCCTAATTGTTGTAGTAATGTAATCGGTCCATAGCCATGTGTAGTTTTTTTATTTGACTATATGACCATCGGGGGATCTTCATCCAAGTCAGACATCGTGTTAGACATCTGCATGTCGGCGCTGACGAGAGCCAATTAGTCGGCACCATAAGCCCGTGGTGCGCTGAGTCTGGTGACTGCCTCCATTGAGGGATTAAGGCTGAACTAGATTGGATTTGTTTTACGTCAGAAGGACAGGAGCCCAGTGGACAAAGTCAAGTCATCGTCATCTACGACATAAGAGCTCATTTCTCTCCAATGTTTATCTGTATTTCTACGATTTTCTCCGCTGCTTATCAGCAGTGTTCCTGTTTTCACTCTTTAGCCCTGGACAGTGTTCACGCCAGTCATGGACTCTGTGTCTACATCAGCTGTGCGAGACTTATCTTAATGGCATTAAGATAACACTGTAAGGGATATTTTGTATGTTTTTAAAGGGTTAGTTCGGATTCACCAAAGGCACACAACAACACACACAAACTAACCGGGCGAGGCCGTGGTAGAGCAGCAACTCCGTGTTCTGCGAGGTGACATAGGTGACCTTTGAATGAAAATGTAAAATATAGGGAGAGACTGTTCTCCCTCAGAGACGCTCAGATTATTACGGTGGTTGTACGAGGGTTTTTAATCCCCTCTTGTATATATATATAATATATACTCCTTTACAGTGGTTCATAGCTTATTAAATGGATTTTATGTCATTTGTGCATGAAAAATAAGGACTGCGATGTTAAAAGAAGGTTAATCTTTTTCTGTGCACGTTTGACCTTTTTGCTGCTGCAAACCTTCACGTTAATACGACGCCTTCAATTCAAGACTTGCGTAAACAATAAATGTGCATGCAGCCAAAGTACCATCATTTCTGGAGAACTTTGTTGGAAAATGAGGCCATTGCACAAGAATCCTCTATTCTAGATTTATTTGCTATTCTCTGTGTGTATTGTTGCTGCGACATTTTCAAGCCTTTTTGTTTACCTTTTTAATACGTGTGAGGGAGAAAATAAATTCCCCGGCTGGAATCTCTTTTTTTTTTTATCATCTTTGGTTGCCAACCGCACCAGTGCTTCACACAGTCTGTGTTTACTGTAAGTCTGTTTTCTCTTTTGTCCCTCTCTTCTTCCCAATATTCGTCTGTTTATCTAACTGCTTCTTCTTCCCTCTCGTGCTGCTCTTTCCCACAACCCCTCTCTTTGACCCCTCCCCTCCCTCTGTCTTGTGTTTGTCCGTCTCCTCTGTTTTCTCACTGTCTTCCTCTCGCCCTCTTTCTTTATTTATGTGTCCCTTACTCATCTATAACTCTCTTCCCCCCCATCTTGTTGTTTCGTTTTTCGCTTTTCCATCCTTCTCGCAGATGAGACGGAGGGTTCCACCGTGGCGAGCCAGCTTTGGAAGTGGGCGCAGGTCAGTCATTTTGACCCCTGACCCTCTGACCTTGAACTTAACACTTACCGTATTGACTTAACATTTATTGGCATTTTGGGAAATTCGCTCATACACTTGCTGAGAATTAGATGAGAAGATTGACACCACATTTATCTGCGTGTTAAGTATGGAGCGAGAGCCAGGAGTCGATTAGCTTGCTGTAGCTTAGCTTAGCTAGCGCTGAATAGCTATAGTAGGCTACAAAAATGCTCGTAAAACAATAACTTGCCGTTTTTACGCTTCTTTTTATTTATGGAAATAACCAACAGGACGGCATGTGAATGTGTATTTTTAGCTTTAGAGGTGTAAGTAGGCAGATTTGTTAACTTTGGAGGAAGCCAGGCTTGTTGTTTCCCCGTGCTAACTTAAGCTAATCGCCTCTGTTGTGTTCTTATAATTTGAAATAGAGACGTGTAGAAATCATTTTCGGAAAACTTCTCTTCATATTAACTGTATTTATTGATGATGATATTATATATATAATATATATATTTCACATTTCAGTAGTTCCTCTGTCTCACAGATCTCTAGTTTACTACATATTTTATACTTTCAGGTATAGTCTTCTCCCATTGGTTGGCTGGGGCCAGCTCCTATTGGCCCCTTGTTGGCACTTAGGCCACGCCTCTCAGCTTCTCTGCTCCAATCAGATCTTCTGTCACCTTTTAGGTGGTGTACTCTTCCTCTTCAGTTTACAATATTGCATATTATTTATGGTCATTCTTAGGCGCAGTCACTTAATTTAACAACATTTAAAGCTTCTAAAATGGGAAGAATAATAAGGCACATAGTAGTTTACACATTCATAATACTTCTCAATAAGGACGTAATAAAGGTGCATTGTAACAGCTTATATATTGATTTTTATTACACGTCCTAGCTTCAGCTCCATACTTACCACGCAGACATAAGAAGGATTTAATCCTCTCATCTAACTTTCACCCTAAACTAGAATAAGACTATTTTCCACAATTGCAGCATTCCTCTACAGTAGCTGTAGCATATGTTTCAGCTGTAATATTGTATATATATGTAAGTAATATGAAATATAGGCTGCAGCTGTAATATTTACAGTAATTCATTGATGGGATAGTATGACATTTAGAACTTATAGACTCGTATGGGCTGCAGCTTTAATATTTCAGTTCTCAAATGTTAGAGTACATCTGGAAATGTCAATACTTTAGCCTCTTCCCATTGTGGTATGTTCAGTTTTTGCACCTGTTGACAGAACATGTAGTCCTGTGTTGGTGTTAGCAGGTGTTTCGCTTCCCTTCTCTCCCTGCACTTCATTGTTTCCTGAGTTCATATCATAGATTACATATTATATGTCTGTGTTTATCTGTGTTTGTTTCTGCGTATCAGTATCTGTTTCCTAGAGATGTTAGTAAGGCTCTTGAACCAGTGTGTGTGTGTGTCTGTGTGTGTGTCTGTGTGTGTGTGTGTGTGTGTGTGTGTGTGTGTGTGGTGGACTGTGTGTGTCGTTCCTTCCTGTGGCATCAGACAGGAAATGGATCAGTACAGCGCTATCAGCTCGTAGCAGAAACAACATCAGCGTGTGTCTTTGTTTATGGCCGAGTGATGCAATAATGCGAATATCAAAAATAACGTAAATACCACAGTTTACGGTTTATTTAAGAAGTGATATCACAGTTACGGTTTAATTCGGTCGTTTCCCTCTCTGCAGTAGATGAGGAGGAAGGTTTATGTGGCGATGATGAGGATAAATATGACAAGGGTTTAAGATGAAGATCATAGCCAATGGTTGTGTAATGGTAATAGTGACGAAAGCCCCTCAGCACGTCAACAAACTCTGTGGAATTTTCCATGTGTTTCTATAATACACACTCAGTGTAAACACAGTTGACAAGAAGCTCTCCAGCCGCTTCCTTAATGGAGAGAAAGAGCCTCTTCACTACAGGCCGTCTTATAAACTCTCTGAAAAGGAATTGAAGAAATGACAATCATTTCTCCACCATATTCAAACAAATGTTAGTGTTGTTTCCCGAAATGATCCCGACTCAATGCCGGGCTAATTGGCCTTTCCCGGAGCTGTCAACCATAACACATGGTCTTCATCAGCAGTTTGCTCAGATGTCATGGAGACGGGTCTGTTGACGTGGACGCTCACTAGGTGTTAAGGTGTGTTAATTTGCACCTTGCGGCACTCGTGGTTTTTTTTGGAGTATTTCGCAACTCGCAAATATTTGCCTTTAACAGCCAATGGGAGAGAAGGGAAGAGGGCCTTGCCTCCATAACACTGTGACACACACATAGTTTCAGAACTTATCATGTAGTCTGATGGCTTCAGCTCTTTCCTTTTCTGTCCTGTCTCTGTACAGTACTGACATCATAGAGTAGTGTCTCTCAGACGGCCACGGGAGAATCCATTTCTGATTCTCTGTGACGTCGGGAGAATCTCAACGTGATCGGCGTCATGCACATTTGAACTCGCGCCGACACAAATTTGCATCTATTCGCACATTCTGGGGCAAACTCGCTTCTATTCGCGTCTCTACACAGAGTCTATTTATGTAATCGCGCCGTACGAAAAATCTGTTATAATTTTATCCATAGGACTTTAAGAAAAATCTCACCCGTATTGGCTCACGGTTGGCTAACGAAGTGGAGGTATCTCGAATACGAGAGCGCAGCTAACTGCTTCAACATGGTGGAGCTGCCTCCAACTTCCCGTGTGCTGGACAAGGCTCAATAGCAGTCCTCAGAAATACACTCAAAAAGCTGAGGGTTTGATTTCGATTACTTATAATTTTGAAATGTATCCGATACAAACCTTCTATTGTTGTCTCGTGCAGTAAAGGTTCACTTAGCAGTGTAATGACCTCCGTGCTGCTGCACAATCTGAGCAATAATGTCAGTTTGCAATATGATTTCATGTCTGTTTGGGGGTTGCTGGGAATCTGCTGGCGCTGAGACCAGGCGGAGCAGAGCACTGAGAAGCATCGGCGAGATGCCTCCGGTGAGACTGTTTGGACTGCGGTGAAGGTTTAGACTTGAGATGGGATTTGGATCGGACTGAAGTGCGACATAACAACTTAAGTAGAAATACCAAATTGAAGTGTGTCCCGACATTTTAAGACACACTACGCGTGTTCCACTTTTAAGGAGCGAAGAAATAGATCAATGTTAGTGCATTTGGGAGTTGGACGGGCTTGTTTCAGACGAACATATGGTCCTTCAGATGACCTTCCCCTGTCTGTGCAGTCCTGTGTGTGATTTCAGATTTTGCCACCTGCCCATGCCATGTCATGACACTCCAAAACGGGACTTTAATCACATTGTAATCCAGCATATGAGCGATATAAGGAGATAGAGGCAGATTACGATAAATACAGCCACAAATTATGAAACCCAGCAGGTGTAATGGAGCGGGGAAAAACATAACTGTGCTCTCAATTGAATAATTTGCTTGCACAAATTGTTTAATTCATGTTTTTTTTGGTTTCCTAAATGAAATTGGTTATATGCAACATATCAGTGTACTGCTGTATTGTGCAAACAGTGTAAATCAATCCAGTCAGTCGTGTTATCATCACATTATTGAGGAAATGCTCAGCGGTCTCTCTCCCTGTCTCGCAGCGGTGACGGCGCTGCCATGGCATCGGGTCCTCCAGATGTGATGGCCAATCAGGAGCCGGCTGAGGTCGCGGAGGAGTGCTCAGGTAACAATGTCGTTCAAAGTTCAGTTAAAAAGCTTCCATGCAAATTCCAGTGAGAGAGGCACTCTTCCCAAAAGTGTGTCGCTTATTTATGTTGTGAAAATGAAACAGTTCACTTGAGTTCATTAACAAAAATGTGGGATCAGCTGTTTCTTCTTAGATTCGTATGTAAACATCTGAAACTCTGCGTGTGCTATGAGGTCAAACTTGTTTCTCAGGAACTGCTGCCTCTGTGTAAGAGAAAAATTAGAAACTGTATTATTTTCAGAACGGGTGGGTACGAGTGCTGCATGGAAGTCTAAATCATATCAGCGCTGAGATTATGTACACAGACACAGCAGCGAAGATCAGGCCAGCTTTAACAACCTCCATCTCCTCACTGCTGTTGGCAGGAAATGAAGGAATAGAGAAAGCTATCATCATCTCTCACACACACACACACACACACACACACGCACACACACACACGCACAACCCAGATGCACACTGTCGATACAGATGGAGAGCACACATGCTGCTCATATAATGGAAACATGAAGAAGTGCATTGGGAGGTCAGAGAGGTGTGTGTGTGTGTGTGTGTGTGTGTGTGTGTGTCTGTGTGCGTGTGTGTGTGTGTGTGTGTGTGTGTGGGTGAAGTGCTTTCTGGGATTATTGAAGAGGAAACCGTCGTTGATGCCTGAGCTTAATTCTCATGATGATTTTCAGTGAAAATCTATTATTGCAGGAAACAGACCATTAGCACTTTGGCGACTGACGTCTGTTTGACTCCCGTGAGAGAGCTGCACGTCAGGCGGCCTCCACAGATCACGCCGTCTGCCAGTCATGTCCGCCTCGATCTGTGGGGGTCAAAGCCAGCGATGGGGCCATGTCAGCAGTTTATCTCTGATTGGCACCCAGCTGAATTAGTTTTGATGGGACCTGTAGTTTGAGAGGGTTGGAGTCTGTAAATAGAAATGATACAAGTTTAGACCGATCCCATTCAAGATACTGTAAATAAGATCTGAGGTGAAGGCTATAGAAACACATCTGTAGGTATTAGTTAGTAAAGTCACACTAATACTATTGATACTAGAGGTTGCAATATTTCTTGGCAGATTCAGATTTTTCTTTCTTTCTGAGAACTATATTTGACAGCATACGCAAACATTTTTGTTCCAAATTAAAATTAGAGTGTATGTTCATAATAGACATTTTCCTCCTAAACCAAGTTACAGGTCATTTTCACTCAAACGCCCTGTAGTTACACATACGAATACATTGCAGACCCTTCATCTTCTCCTTACCTCCTCTTTTAGGGAAAAAAAAAACCTAAGTTACTCTCAGAATCTGTACTATTAGGCAAGCAAATCGTAAAAAAAACCCACAAATACTACCACAGTGAGTGTCCTGACCTAAAAACAACGTGGAGATGTTTTAGGTTCATTGTTTGGCTCAAAGGTCACCATCTTCTCTTTGTATGAGCTGAGGTCAGTACCCCCCCTTATGACCTTATTTGAGATACGAGTGTGTAGTCGTGTTTGTAACTGAGAGAATGTAAGTTGTGAATAACTTGATCTTAGACCTACAATGACCATAGAGCTGCACTGACCTTCCATTGAAGCTGTGGAGAGCTTTAACTTAATAGTGCATTGTGCCTAAAATAGCATAATAAATGGCCCCGGCAGGCTGGTGTTTCCCCTTGATTTCTTTCTCATCTTGGCAGTGCAGAAAGGCCTCTGAAGCTCCATCAAGAGCTGATTAGAAGCTCTGCAAGTACATATAGCAGTTCACTTTAAGGCCCGGACAAAGGAGAGGAGAATTTGCAGCCAACATTTCTTCACAGGATAAAAAATGACGTCGTCTTCTGGCACCTCAGCAGGTGCTATATGTAGCCCTCCATGCCTGCAATTTGATTATGTGCTTCATGTTTGGGATGTTTTGGGATGTTTCGTACAAATTGTACAACACGCACAATCCCAAAGGAAAAGAAAAGCAAGCTGCTTGTATATGTACGTGTGATACAGAATGTGAAATCTACAACGTGACAATAAATAAGCTCAATCATTTTGTGACGTCTTCTTTAGCAAATGACCCAGAAATCTTCAGCGTCTTGGACCCAGCACCAGGTTGAGATTCCAGACATTTCTCAGTGTGATTTAGTTCCAACCAGAAGGCATATTTTTAGAGGAAGGAAGGAATGCTCAAGGATTCCCCGCAGGGAGAACAGAAGACAGAAATTACCCAGCATGTATGAAAAGAATGTGTCTTTTTTTTTTTTTTAAAAGTCTCTTCTGAAGCATTTTTGTGGCCCGGGGTTGAGGAATACTCAAAATAGTTAGATCACTGTTGTTCTTTCCCTCACGGCTCCTTTTGTTCACGGTTCCCTTTTGTTTTGTGTCTCAACTCAATCCAAACTGTGGAGATTATTATACCCGAGATACTTTCTCCACTGGATGATCCAAATGAGTTAAAATTGTTAAAACAGTGAGGATGTGTGTGATGAGAGACTCTTTACAGTCCCTCGTCAGGTCATGGAGTCCAACATCATGATACGCTTGGTGCCATAAAACTGTCCAACGGCACTGATAGAAGATAGAATGCAGATCTATGACCATCGTTAAAGGAGTACGCCACGGATTTAGCGTTGCACTCTCATAACATTGTAGGACTCGCATTGGACAGTTGAAAAACTTTTTCTTTTTCTTTTTATCTCTGCAATCTTCTTCTTGTCAAAACCTACATTACCCACAATGTGATGTCTATTGACAGATGTCTGCATATGACTGCACAGTCTGTAGGTAGATGGTTACGGTTTGTAGTGCGAGTAGTGTTGACCACGCGGGCTCAGGCCTGCAGGCAGGTAAACGTTCTGTGTGGAGAGCAAACGAGGCGGAAATGCAATCTCAGAACCCATCGGCTGTCACTTAAAGACGAATTAGCTTTTTCTTTATGTTGCTAAAATTAGCTTGTGTACTGGCTGCTCGTGAAGACGTCGTCTCTCGACTCCATTCTCACATGTTAAGTTGCTAATAACAATTGACGCACGGAAGAGGAAGTGTTGACCCGGATATCCTCTGGCCGTTGCGGTATCGAGATTGCAGGTACAGATCAATGACTTTGAAGGCTTATCAGACGCCATAACACTGCACCGTGGTTTGGTAAACAGTAGAAATACTGCGTTCTTGGTGCAAAGTAATCTACCAGGCATGTTTGTGATTGGCCAGATGATGTAGAGTCCTTCCTTCAAATAAATGAAGAAGCTTTTTGCATGCAGAGCAAAAATCGGCCTGAACGTAACCTTGGTTTTGTGATTTTTAAAACACAAGAATAAGGACACAAACTTTTTCTTTCTTCTGACTTTCTGATTTGAATGATGTTGCATGCAGCATTTCAGGTTCTGGATGAGCGCCTTGCTGACTGAAAGCAGTGAAAGCACTTTGTAGCTGTTTAAGGATTCATAAAAGAGCTGTTGAGTTTTTCCACTGCGGTGCTAATGGACTCTCTGGGGGGGGTTTTACAAGCTTGTGTGTGTGTGTGTAAACATCAGATGTGCAGTTTCTCCAGGGATGCCCACCTGGGCCTTTACAGCCAACACGGAGCTAATTGTTCAAACTAGAGTTCATGCGAGGGCAGTGTGTAAAGATGCCGTCTGTGTAATTGTCTCGTTAACATGCGGCTGAGCAGTGAGTTGTAAAGAGTCACTAGTGCTGTGAGAGGGGGGGTTGAATCAGTTGCTTTAACTTTTCTCTCTGTCTATTTTCTCATTTGTCCTCACAGGAAAGAAGAAGTCCAAGTTTCAGACGTTTAAAAAATTCTTTGCCAGGAAGAAGAGAAAGGAGCCGCCAGCCGCGGGAGCAGACGGGGGGCTTAAAGCCAGCCAATCAACAGACAATGTCGGCAAAACATCCCAAAATAACACGCTCACTCGATCAGAGAAGGATAAGGGCTCTGGGTAAGATCAGACACGCACACAAAAACACAAACTGTGACTGCGACACCTTTTTTTTGAAACATCGACACATTTGCACACACATGGCAAGTGCCTGTAGGATTCAAACACTTCTACGTGGTTTATTTTGGAAATGTTTGGTTAATGGTGTTAAGTGCCATATTCTGCAACTCTAAAAGCAGAAGAGCTCAGTAAATGCACTTTGGATGTGAGCTGGAAAGCTTATTTTACTGTAGACGAGAGGTTGTTCAGCTATCTCAACCGTATCTTTCCCAGGAAGCTTTATTTGTGTTTGACGTTTGCTATGGAAACACTGAGAGGCAAGTGAGATTAAAAAATGTTTTTCTGGTGATCCATTTTCTAAGTCTAAATGCTTTCCTCTCCTGTGTTTATGACTTAAGAACAGGCAGCGGAAAAGGTTTTGCCAGGATAATCTTTCTAAATCCCTTAATTTCCTTTTCATTTGTGAAATTTTTCTTTTTCTAAATTACATTTCTTTTTGTGTGTGTGTGGAAAAAAATAAAACTTTGTTCTCACCTGTTCTGTCATAAACACAGGAGAGAAAAAACAGATAAATCACAGAAAAATACATTCTCACTTTTGCAGAATGCTTCATCTAAACGTCACCACATTCCCTCTAAATTAGGTTAATCTGACTCCTCTAGTTACTTCCACTGCAGTAGTTTATACCGTACAGCACATTTTGACCCAAAATCTTCAAAAGTTGTTCCTGTTTCTCTCATCATTGCATTTGCATCAGGTTAGAACATTCTCTAAAAAGGCATAGAGTCCATTTAGTACATGAAAACCAAAGCTAATTCAATTGTTTTTGGTGGATCAGTTGACCCACAACAATGAAACATGAATCCACTTCTGGCAACATGGGATATCCCTACACCTTCCAGTATGTTATTCAGCCACACTTTATTGTACACAAGCACAAGATGTTTCATTTCCCTGCAGTCGGATGTTTCTCCTCAGTGTGTTGGAGTTCTTCTGTCCATTTAGATAAATATCTCCTCCCGTGTGAAAAGAACAGAGATCATTTAAGAAAGGAAGATCATGTTTTAACATCCCTCTCCTGTTCTTCCCCAGCTTAGGCCCGTGGCTTCCTGTTTTCGTAACAAATAGTGCAATGTGTCTTCCTGTGGACAGTCCTGATTTCCTTTGTTTTCCTAAGCTGTGCCACTTCCTGCCTCGTCTACTCGGTGGCACGGGATATATCTGCTCCAATTTTATTGAAGTGTCCTCTTAGCGCATTAGGGGACATGGCACAATGTAGTTGGACAACAAACAAGAACAGAAAAGAGATTTTTGAAAAGAGAAATTACACCATTAACCATTTTCAAACCCCTTTTGGGTCAATTATTTGTTTTAAACCAGTGACTCATCGGGGCCTCCCAACATCCAGTTCTCTTCATTTTGTTTATTATGTTTTAGAATCTGTTAAACAGCACTTTTTGCTTTGTTTATATCTTCATCTTCCTGTTTCCCGAAGGTCAAAGATCAGCCTGGGCAACAAGGCCCTGTCCCATGACTCTGTCTTTGTGTCGGACTCGTCGGAGGCCAACGAGGCTCTGGGGGCATCTCAGGACAGCATTCACGGGAAAGTGAAATCATTACAGGTACAAACGCATAAATAACCGGGTCTTTTAGTTTCACTAATCTCTTCCAGGAGAAGGATAGTGACCCTGGTGACCCTGACCAACCGCCTGGGGAGACAAGCGAGAAAAAAAGAGAATTGGATGAAGGTTAATGAGGAATAATAGACACATAAAGTGTCAGTGACCCTGTGCTGAGCTGTCATGAACAGTATTTATCAGCTAAGGAGTTGATGGAGAGAGACAGAGCAGCACCAGCTGATCTGCTGTATATTTAGTCAGGCGGCCAGTGCGGATGCGTGTCACAAAGGGAGGTTAAAACTGAAGCGTTTGTCAAAGCAAAAATGAAGGAGTGAATGATGAAAGGAAAAGCAGACAGTCGGAACAAATGTCTGTCACAACAATGGGCTAAAACAGGAAGATGTGAGACCCAGACAGACAGACTGACCTCCAGTTCCACTGCTCCACTAAGCCACCTACAGGGGAGTGAGAATTAAACAACACCTTCAGGGGATTTGCTAAAAAGGAAAACTTTCTCCCGTAGCTGTAAGTGTTTGGTTTGGGTCTGTTTGCAGACGAGAAAGCAACCACACAGGTGATGATAAGCATTTATGAGACAATTTCACAAACTGCACAAGTATGTAGATTAGATAGAAATAAGAGTAAATACACTGATTTGCATAAACTGACTTTAGTGTTTCCGGATCTTAATCCTCACTCTGAGCTTCCTGTTTGATCAGCACAATGACCCAATTGTATAAACCCACTATGTCGGGATCAATATGTAACAAGGCGCTACGTTATTAGAACATAATCTCAGTGCAACGCTGTGATGTGCGTCTAACATGTGGTCACTCTCTTTACATAATGCTGGTGTTAGTTTGTAGATATCTCAGGTCATACATTGGAGGTCATTGGCACAAATCCACACCTGTAAGATATGTTTGACTTTCCACCAAACATCTATAAAAATGTTTAGCATTTTCTTCTTAGCATGTAATATATTCATGTAACTGTTACATTATATTTTCAAATCCATAATCAAATCAAGTTTATTTATATAGCCCAATATCACAAATTATACATGTGTCTCAGTGGGCTTTACAGACTGTACAGGGTACGACCCCCTCTGTCCTTAGACCCTCACAGCGCACAAGGAAAAACTCCCTAAAAGATACCCCACAATTAGTGGAGGAAATATGGAAGAAACCTCAGGGAGAGACTGAGGAGGATCCTCTTATATATTTATGTATATATATATATATATATATACACATATAGAGGATCCCTCTCCCAGGACGGACAGACGTGCAATAGGTGACGTGTGTACAGAACAAACAACACAGTTAAAAATACAACATGGACAATCTATACAAGAGAAAACATGATACGATGGTATATAAAAAAGATGGATCCAGGGGGATGTCAAGGCTTCCTGGTGTCAAGCAGGACCAGGGCAACAGGTGCAGCCACGATTCGCGGTCCAGAAGTAATCTTTAATAGTGGCAACCTGCCAGATAAGGGACACAGAAACTCCAGGGATGATGCCCCGGATGGTGAGTTAGTAACATGTGTTTAAGGGACATGAATGCATATCAATAGAGAGGGAGAGGAGGAGAGGAAGAGAGGGAAGAGAGGAGAGGAGTGAGTCCCCCGACAGTCTAAGCCTATAGCAGCGTAACTAGGGGCTGGTCCAAGGCAAACCTGAGCCAGCCCTAACTATAAGCTTTATCAAAGAGGAAAGTCTTTAACCTGCTCTTAAATGTGGAGAGGGTGTCTGCCTCCCGAACACACACTGGGAGCTGGGTTTTTTTTTCAGAGCCCTCTGCCAGGATATCTTTCTGATGAAGACTTACCAAATCCCTTTTATTTTTGGACTTTGCTGCATTGCCCTGTAACAGTTGAGATATTGAAGCGTTCTCCTAAAAAACTACGTTCCATACAACAAAACTGCATTTTCAATTCTGTTACGAGGGAAACATCATTGAGAATGCATTTTCTATAGGTGTCATTTTTAGGTGACAGTTGAAAATTGAGATATTCACGAAGTCATTTGACATAAAATGGGCATCAAAAAAAGTATAAAAAGTAAAAAGAAGGCCACGAAATGTTTCCTCTATGTTCGCTTCTTTGCTATTTTGCCTCATACCTGCATTAGCTTATTTTTTAAATGTTGAATCAAGTCATATTTACGTGCAGTTATGTCACAACATAAATATAAAGGTATATGTCTCCCAAACAAAATGTTGCACTCTATTGTATTCTTCTCCATTTACACTCAAAATGAGCAAAACGCTGAATTTCACGTTCTAGCAAGTTGAGCTTCCCAACAACTGCTTACTGGGAGATAAAATATTGCTGCGTCCTTATTTTAGTTGGAGCTCCTCTCTGGTTCTCAAAGTGTTCAAGTTACTGTAACAACATCTAAATATTAACATTGACAGCGGTCGTTGACTTTCTGTCTATGTCTCGGCGTGTGTGCCAGTCTCCGGCTCCGCTAAAGAAAAGCTGTATTGTCCAGTGTTTGCTTTGCACCGGAGTCCTTGAGGGACTGTTACAGGGCAACACGTAGATAACAGGTCTGTTAGTTTGAGTTTCTGTGATACCCACCAAACACACACACACACACACACATAAAGCCTAAAATAAACACTTTCTCTCTTGAGTGCCAGCTGACTGTCCTCGCAGTCATTCTCTGTTAATCATACTCTACATTAGTCGGGATTTTTGGACCGTAAAAGCAGTGAAACTTTGTAAACACAAAAATGCACACTCAAACACCCCTTTCTTATCTTTTTATAAAGCTGTAGTTGATTAAACAGGCTGTCAGATTTGGCTCTTCTCCATCTGAGTACCCGCACACACACACACACACAGAACCTGGAAAACACTTTTAACTTCCTGCTGTATTATCTACAACTGTGGCCACGTTTTGGCTTCTTATTCAGGTGTTTCGCGCACAAACACAAATGATCTTCTTGTTTTTCTGCAGCTCCAGCTGAAGCAGGCCATCAGACTTGGCTCTCCTCCGTCCCTCATGTGTGTGAAGAGGACGGACGATGCCGGGACCACGTCTGAGGACGACGGCCTGCCCTGCAGCCCCCCTGAATACACCACGCTGCACACAGTCATGGTAGCTGTTGTTGAGAAATGCCCCGTGGTGTAGTCCACCTGAATGTTATGCACTGCTAACACTGATGTTCTCTCTGCAGCCTCAGAGGAACAGCCACAGCAGCCTGCAGGGAGGAGACAGTGACGACGACCAGGTAGACCTCCACCAATGTAGCTCTGCGCTCCTTTAACAGTGTCGCACGTCGTCATTTTCAAACGTGTAGTCAACAGACGCTGACTTATGTGACACTTGAGTCGCTGTATCAGACTTTACACAACTCCCTCTGGAGACACACAAGGCTTTATACAACTTTTCACATAAAGTAGTACTCACCGAGACTGATTTTGTTTTTGAAAGTTGTCATTTCCTCCTTAAAGTTCCCATGAAATGAAAATAGAAGATGGTTTTTTATCACATATGTATATGTGTTGTCGCTACTTGGCTTAGAAACATGTCCACTGACAGTAAGGTTAGCCAGCACGTGTGTGTGTGTGTGTGTGTTTGTGTGTGTGTGTTGGAATGGAAGTGTTAGCAGACACGCAAGTCTGTGATATAGACCAAGTGTCAATTTGATGATAAACGCCTTTTTATAGAGCTGTCGTGGTCAATTGTTGTGTTGAAGCGCTCCCTAAAAGCAGCAGCTCGGTGGCTCACACTAACGGAATAGTTTGGCTTCCCTTTTGTACAGCGTGAGGAAGTGGAGACTTTATCTGGATCTGTATGTGCAGTCTGTGGTCGTCACCGATACGACAGTATCTGGCCCAACAATGGCAAAAAAGTTGTTGAGGGGATATTCTGGAGGTCTGTGGTATTGGAGTTTCTCATTTCCTGAAAAAACTATGTAAAAAATGTTGACTCGTATAATGATTTTGCGTCCAATGAAACGCTCTTAATGCAGAAGCCCACTACAGGGATGCACCAGCTGCATCGCGGGGACGACTTCTTGGTTAGATCCAGTAGCATAGGCGATGGCGGTGGCGAGACGTCCTCGACAACAGAGCTCGTAGCTAGACTTCTGTCGATCTGAAATTCAGCCAGGGGGCTTAATGCCATTCAGAGCTATTGGCTCCTGTAACGGTCAATCTATACCCGCTACAAGTCCCTCCCCGGGTTACTGATTCTACAGGGAGCACGTAAATATGTGGCATCAACTAGAACTCTTCCAGCTGCTTCATGGGAGATTTAAAGCTTCATTAATAATTACAGGGAGGTTTGTCACACGGGGACAGAAGAACGCTTAAACGTGCTTGAATATGTTCTACAAGTGACAAATATACTGGCAATATAACTTCCACGTTGCCGCTCCGCATCCCTGCCCTCAGGAACAAGCACTTAAAAACAAATGGCCTTCACGGAGCACGGTGAGGGAGTTCTCCCGTCACCATTCGTGTCATCTCACGGCGAGACGTGCGCTTTATAAAGAAACCTTATATCGAGGAACCCTCGGGCTGTGCGACTGTGACATTGCTCCTCATGTGACTAAGAAGATGAAAACATCTCATGATCCAATCTAATCGCTGAAACACGTCTCAATAAAAGGCCCTATGGCCCCACGTTCACCAGTCTCTTAATGCCCATTCTCTCTCTGTGTGCTCTGATTGTTGTCTGCTGACCTACCGTGTCACTGTTTGTGGTTCAGCCCATGTGACTCGAGCTGTCCCATACGCTCCCTACTGTCAGTTAAAACAATGTACTGTATTAAGTACTATTCAGATAGATAGTGCCAACCCGTGATATAAAAAAAAAAAAAAACTCAACTTATCCATTTAGACTCGCTGGCTATAATGTGGGCAAAAAAAAAAGCAGAGTCAGCAAAGTATGACAAATGAGCATTTAATGATAGTGCCGCTTTGGCAATTTCAGGCGGGTTTTTGGCCAGTCATTTACCCAAAGAAAAGAACCACAAATGACCCGCTACAAAGACTCAACAACCTGGAAATATCCCTTTTTAAAAAGCACATTCCAGAGACAGGAATGTGTCCGAGAGGACGGCAGTGACTTGTGAACATCACGACTTCATGGAGGCACAGAACGTTTGTTTTTTTAGATTTTATAGATATTATTTCTGAAAAGTGAACTTGGATTGACGACCTCTAGTGGTGTCTATCCAAGCAAATACTTTTGTGTTCTTTTGCTGATGTTTATAGAGATATTCATCTCACTTTTTGTTTGCTTTATCTTTCTTTCCTATAAGCACTTAGCACACGTCTGGCTGCCAATTTCAAAAACATGTTGTAATAAAATAACTAAGGAAATTATATTTGAATAAGCTATAAACAACGATGTGGTT